>VOMN01140988.1:0-12949 GCA_014899125.1 Orchestia grillus
TGTCCGGTGTGCCTGGTGTGTCCGGTGTGCCTGGTGTGTCAGGTGTGTCTGGTGCGTCCAGTGCGTCTGTCCGATGTGTCTGGTGGGCCTAAACAGGTGGGTCTAAACAGAGGGCCTGAACAGGGGGGCTTGAACATGCGAGACGAGTGTTCATAATAACAAATTAGATTAACGTTCAGACACACGTTGGCTGGGTGTTCGGCCAATCCCAATCCATCATGTAACGCGCGTCTCCATTGGCTATGCGCGCATCATTTCAATTCCAGAAAGCGCCGCGTTGCGATTGGCCGACGGGCAGCCAACAGCAAACTCGGATGCCAGATGTCGCCATCCGCTAACGGGGACCGAGAATCTGTCGTGGGTCACGTCGCTGTTGATCCCGGTGTCGAGAAGGAGAAGCTGAGGTGAGGGGGCGATTGTGGCTACGCTGTTCCTCTAATTGATAGGAACGAGCTATTCATGATCCATTAGTTATTCATGATCCATTAGCTATTCATGATCCATCATTAGACGAGTAACACTTGCCAGGATGTAAATATGTATTGTCACCTCTACCTATCTTATCGCGTGCTGTCGTTATCACAATCGTATCATCCCAGTCTTAAGTCGCGCTAGGCATGGGACCATGACCCCCCATTCGCCATGGCGCCGACATGTCCCATTTGGGGCAGGCGTCACCGGCGCAGCCTCTGCGCTTTCCAGTGCTCTGTGAACTGGGGAGGCCGCGTGTGTTTTGTCTGGCGTGAATTAAGGCGGTTTTTCTGAGCCACAAGGTCCCGCCCCGCAGGGTGCAGGAGAGCGGCGGGGTGGGTGGCGGAGGGCAGGCGGTGCTGCGGGTGTCGGGAGTGTCCCGCCTGCGCGCCACCACCCCAGGAGCGGGGCTCTCATTGGACGACGTCAACCTGGCCGTGAGGAAGGGGGAGGTGAGGAGGGGTGCACCTGTAATTAGTAGGCCTGCAGTATTGAATTTCTAGTGAATGTATATGTTGCGATAATGTCTTATTAGGATTTGTCTTAAAATAATGATTTCTTATAACCTCTGATCAGAGTATTGGGATTATGGAGATTATATAGGTAATAGAGAAAGATATATAGATGATTGATTTTCTAGTAATTGGTGAATACGGTAAGTCTTGGCAATTTTAACTGTCGCACCAGTTAAAAAAAAATAACATTTGAACGTTTCTCCCCAGTGCGTGGGGATGGTGGGGGCGAACGGGGCGGGCAAGTCAACCCTACTGGCGGCGCTGGTGGGGGACCTCGCCCCCCACGCTGGTGAGGCCGAGTGTTTTTGTGCTACCCATTGGTATGCACTGTGTGTTTGTTATTTTTACCCATTTCTGGTCACCTTGTGTAGATCTGCCCATTCATGGGTACTCTCTGTTTTTGTGTTTGATTGCACGCATAAATTGGTAACTTTCTATTGTTTTGTTGCTACCCATAAATGGGCACTTTTTGTGATTGTTTTCCAATTCTACTTATTTATGGGTAAACTGTGTTACCTTTTTCTACTCGTATATACATATGTATTTATATATAATATATATATTGACACGTTTTCTCCATACAAGCAATAGGTGACGTAACATGAGAATTCGTATTGCGTCTAAACAAGCTGATACGTAAATATTTGGGTAACTATTTTGTTATCCATAATTGCGCAGTCGTTGTACAAGGGGCATTAATTTTTTCTGCATCACAATAAACTTGTAATATTATAAAATCACTTGGTAATGATAACCTAATTTGTACCTTCATGTTCACATTGAAGTATCGCTACTTGAAGTAGTAACTGAAAATAGCAGCTTATTTTATTCCTTTATGAAAAGATAGTCCCCTTTTTGAAAAAGGGGTCACCCGGCTATAGGGGTCACCCGGCTATAGGGGTCACCCGGCTATAGGGGTCACCCGGCTATAGGGGCCACTCGGCTATAGGGGCCACTCGGCTATAGGGGCCCCGCTGTGCCCCTTTGAAGCGGAATCGACTGTGCCTAGTACCGTACGGGACCTCACCTTAACCGGTAGCATCTGTTTGTCTGTCGTATGCTTTGGGGACTGGCATCCCCAGGGGGTCTCTGTTAGGTTTCTTCATCTGTAGACAGGCCGTCGGGGTTCTGTCTTGAGTACCAACTTTGCTTCTTTCCATTTTCACACCTTCTTCGCTATCTCTTCTTTGTCTTTTCTTCCTGTTCCATCTTAATTTTGCCTCTATACGCAGGGAATCCTGTGTGGGAACACACTTGGTGCGTAGATTGCCCGTTCTCGACAGTCCATACTAAATTGTTCTTTCGGATCAGATTTTCTGTGTACAGGGAGTGATGAACTAACTAACCAGGAATTACAGGCTCAATACACATCTTGGACAAGGAACTCCCAGCGTCGGGCGCTTATTGGCTGGCGTCAGGCGAGGCTGTGATTGGTTACTGCCCTCAGTCCAATGACGTCCTCGACGACAAGCTCACTCCCCTGGAGCACCTGACTATTGGCGGCCTGATTAGGGGAATCACTGACAGACGCCAGGTGAGTGTATATGGACCAGGTATCTGTGTGTAGGTGCTAAGTGTGTATAGGTACTGTTTGAGTGCGTGTATCAGCGCTAGGAGTGTGTGTGTCGCTGCAGTGCACGTCGCTGATTGGTCCCCATGCCGCAGGTGATAGAGAGCGCGCTGCAGTGCACGTCGCTGATTGGCTGCGAGAGCACGCCGGTGGGTCGCCTCTCCCACGGCACACGGAGGAAGCTCTGTGTCGCCCTCGCCCTCCTCGGCAACCCACTCCTGCTGCTGCTGGACGAGCCCACCAGGTGTGCTGGGAGGGTATATGGGGAGGGGTGTAATTGAGGGTTACGGGGAAGCCTGCTGTAGTGTGGGGAAACGAAGTGGTATCGGAATGCAATGCAATGGGTTGATATGAACAATGCAATTAATTGCTTATTTCGTACGCGTGCCAGGGGCTTAGACGCTGCGTCCAGGGACGGCATTCTGTCGCTCCTAAAAAGCATCACAAAACACGGCAACCGTAGCGTCCTGATGACGTCACACTGCCTCGATGACATCGCCTGCGTCAGTGACCGCGCGGTCGTCCTCGTGAACGGACGTGTCGTTGCGCTCGGCTCCACCCAGGAAATCGCGCTCAGGTACGAACATGAAATGGGTCCTGGAGGTTAAAATATTGTGATTGTTTGAATTTTGGGGAGCTTATGTAGAAATACGTTGTAAAAACATTGTAAAGCATCGAGGTTAACGCGTTTGAAATTGTTTAACGTATAATTGGGTGTTGTAAATAAATGACATTGGGTTGATAAAGAGTCCCTCTCGAAAAACTTCTCAGTGGCCGATCGGTCGTCGTCAGGGGTGGTGGTGTTGCGCTTGGCTGTGCCGAAATTAATGTTGTTTGGGACTCATTTCTAATTCATCAAAATGTTACTTTGAGGTGAATATGAATTATACTGAGGTACTAATTACTTGTTTCTCATTGTGTAGTTAAAATGGAGTAAGATATAGTGACTTGCTATCAGTATTTTAAAACGCTACAAGAACTCCTGGAGCTTATCTTCAACGTTCCGCTTAATTAAAACCTAAGAAGCCAAGACCCTCCCAAATGTGACTTTTCTCAAGTCAAAGTCTATCGTTCTGTGAACGGTGCGTAATTCACGCTCTGAATGACCGAGACTCGCGGGAAAACAAAGCCCGGGTCCGCATTCCTAATCAGCGAGACTGTTTAAAGAGGCAGTTCGTATCAGGGATACGCAAAGTTACGTTTTATTCACGCGAGATTTGCCCTCATTTTTGTGGCTGTATGCATTGATGTGGCTTCCGTACGTGTGTACGTGCGTGTGTGGGTGTGCATGGCAACAATCTGACGTGAGGGTGCTGTGGGCAGGCACGGACAGGGGGTGGTGGTGCGGCTGCGGGTGCGCCCTGCCCTGCCCGACGCTCAGGCCGCCATCACACGCCTCCTCAGGTCCGCTGTGGCGGCCGTTACCTTGCAGGTACCGTCACGTCAGGTACCGCTACTTTACAGGTACCGTTATGCCAGGTAATATTACCTTACAGGTATCGTTATGCCAGGTAATATTACCTTACAGGTATCGTTATGCCAGGTACTGTTAAAACGGGTACCGTTATCCCAGGTACTGTTATCTTACTGGTACCGATGCATGAGGTGCCTCCCTGATTGTCCCAATCGGCTCTTGCCTGATGGCAGCCATCTTAGTTTCAGTGATGGCAGCCATCCTAGTTTCAGTGATGGCAGCCATCCTAGTTTCAGTGATGGCAGCCATCCTAGTTTCAGTGATGGCAGCCATCCTAGTTTCAGTGATGGCAGCCATCCTAGTTTCAGTGATGGCAGCCATCCTAGTTTCAGTGATGGCAGCCATCCTAGTTTCAGTGATGGCAGCCATCCTAGTTTCAGTGATGGCAGCCATCCTAGTTTCAGTGATGGCAGCCATCCTAGTTTCAGTGATGGCAGCCATCCTAGTTTCAGTGATGGCAGCCATCCTAGTTTCAGTGATGGCAGCCATCCTAGTTTCAGTGATGGCAGCCATCTTAGTTTCAGTGATGGCAGCCATCTTAGTTTCAGTGATATCCATCTTAGTTTCAGGGATGGCAGCCATCTTAGTTTCAGTGATATCATCCATCTTAGTTTCAGGGATGGCAGCCATCTTAGTTTCAGGGATGGCAGCCATCTTAGTTTCAGTGATGGCAGCAATCTCAACCTGATCGATTGCTCTGTTGTGCAGTGGCAGTCACGCTGTACGCTCTTGCTGCACTGCAGCGCTGCACACACGACTCTGCACAGCCTCTTCGCTGCGCTGCACGAGGCCTCTGCACAGCGCCTTGTGCAGACCTACAGCGTCACCAGCTGCGCCTTCGAGGAGGTGGGGGAGAGGGGTGCTTCCTGTGTTAGGGTTATGGGGCCTTAAATTACGGGCAGCGGCGTGCCATAAATGCGAGAGATGCTATTTATGGAGGGCCTCGAATTATAAGCAGCCGTTTGCTATGAATTTGAGGGATACTCTTTTATGGAAAGCCTGAAGTTATGTGTTGCAGGGCGCCATAAATGAAGAAATGACCAATTCAATAAGCGTGGAAAGAAATTAATCCTATTATAAAGATCGCCTGCTAGTTTTCATTAATGGAATTCGGGGCAATTTATTTTAGATTCATGCAATTTCGAAACGAAAAAAGTTGTCAAAGTACCCGTTCGTGCCGTATTGAGTGGAGTCACTAGAGCGAGAGGACTGGAACTCCACTGTTTTTGCAAGCACCCTCTCGCCCTCCTGGAGTGCAATGCATTTGAGTGAATTTTTCATATTATTTTTCCAGGTGTTCCGAAACTTGACAGCCCAGCAAAGCGACAGCACCGCACTTCTGTCCTCTCACTTCCCGACCCAGAGCGACACAACCTCCCTCCTCGACGTCTCGAACGGCACTGGCAGCACCCGCAGTGCCGCGCTGGCCAACGGCGGACCTTTAAACTCTGCTGAAAGTTTGAACCGCCGAAGTTTTTACGACAATGTCGACATCGAAGCCGAAGGAAAGGATTCGGAATCGCACACTGGTAAAATTTCACGATATCTTTGGATTTTGGCGAACGGGGTGAGCATTTGGGTCAGGCGTTCTAAAGGCTGCTTGACCACAGTACAGTAAAATGAGTAGGTTTTTTTAACCCCCACTTGCAATTAAATCGTTAAAAACGGAATTTTTATCGCTTTAAGAAATTAAAAACAAATTTTTATTGAGGAAATTAAAAACAAGGATCTGGCAAGTAGTTTCAAATGGAGCAGGGGGGGGGAATGGCAAAGCCACTTCTCGGGCAGGCTCTGACGTCATTGAGGACCAGTGTCACGCAGCTGTCAGACGTACGAGAGTAACGGCGGTAAGTTCCCCAGCGGATTCTCTGCTCCGAAGCACGAACAAGTATTATTGGAATCGAAGTAAGACCCATGTGGAGGGGCATAACATTTGATTCATGAACGTTTTATTGCGATATGCATGTCTTTTCTGAATCATTTTATTCGCCGATAGAAGAACTGTTTCACAGATACTCCCCGTACTTTGTCCTGGTGGAGAATGAGAGCGAGACAAGAGTGGAAGTCTGAACCGATGCCGCAGCTGAAAGGCAGCAGATGGTCACTGGCGTGCTGTGATTGGACGAATTTTCGTGACGTCAGTTTAGTCCCTTTTCAAATGCAACCACTTGTTTTACTGTGATAGGAGCGGGCAGAGAGGTTTGACACACTACATAGTTGGTCTAGTAGAAGTGAATGATAGGAAAAACGAAGAAAAATTTCTTAACCCGAGACAAAATGATCAAAATTGCATTGGATACATTCAGTTAGAAAGCCGATGTACAGAGCGCGAGGGCATGTCGGCTTATTAAGTCCATGTACACTAGAATCAAATACAATGTTATTTTTCATTTCGGGTAACACATTTTCAATTGCGATGTTAACCCAAGAAATGAAAAGAACAGCAGCCATAGTTGCTGTGAACCCCAGTAATGGGATAGGCGGATACTCCTGTACATTTCTCCCATTCACCCAGGCACCCAAAAAAGTACTCTAGACTTTGAAAGGTCTCGATCCCAGACCTGATCTCCCCCATGAAGAGGCCTTCGCCTCATCAGCTCCAGGTATCCTGAGACACGGGTATTAAAATGGAGCGTATCACGAATACCGTAAATCAATTAAATGCGTAGATTTTTCACCCTGAGAGTAGCGTTGCTGTTTTTTTTGGAGAGGCGCTCGGGTTCAGGCAAAGTGTTGGTTGACAAACCTGCCGTGCCGCGGCGGTGTGTCTGCTGACGGCCTGTTCTGTCTGCCAGTGCTATGATGGTAGCAAGAGTGGAGGTCCTACGGTAAATTAAAGGCGCTAAAAGCCCCTGCACAGAAGACGATTATGAAGAGAATTGAATTATTTTAGAGCTTTAACACTGTAACATTTCTGTAGCAATTGTCGTGAATATTTGACTAAACTGCTCCTATTCAGTAGAATGGTAAGTATGGTTAGGTGAGGTAGGTTTGTCTGTCCTATGCTATGGAGACTGGCGTCCCCAGGGGGCACTGTTAGGTTACTTCAGCTGTCGATAGGTCTTTCGGGACTTCTGTCTCTCATGACCACTTTGCTTCTTTCCATTGTTATGTCATTTTGCTTTCTCTTTCTCATTTTGTCTTCCTCTTCATTCCTAACCTGCCGCTTCTGTGCGCAAGGGATCGTGTGTGGGAACATCCCATGTGCATAGATTCGACGTTCTCCCCAGTCCACACTGAATGGTCCCGTCTTCGCTCCGTTCTCATTGGCTCGCATTTCATGTGGACGGGGACTTCTAAATTGATAATAATAATAATCGAATTTCTTTCTTTGCTCGTAGAAAACGAATGCCGGACCCCAGACTCGGACGATGGCGACAACGACCAGGATTCGAGCACCAATTTCTAGGGCAGTTTCTGGTGAGTTTACCCTCCATTTTCTCAGTGAACGAGACATTGAGGAAACGGCTGTTCACGTTATGCTCGTTTGTGCGTCTGTTCACCCTCGCCTTGACGCAACAATTTGGACTGAGGCTTTTAGTAGCGCAGAGGACGGAATCGTCCCGGTGCGTACACGGCTAAATCCGGCCTTATGCCCCGTGTACTTAAGGCTGGAACGAGTTTTTCTCAAACCTAAGTCTGGCCTTGCTGCCGTAAATTTCGTTCGGAAAAGGTTATGACTCAGTAGATATTACCAATGTCCTTCCATTAATGGACTATTGATGTCCTATTATTTATTAAAGACAGGAGTCATTCCAATGTCCTTCAGGAAGGACAGGGGCCATTCTAATGTCCTTCAGGAAGGACAGGGGCCATTCTAATGTTCTTCAGGAAGGACAGGGGCCATTCTAATGTCCTTCAGGAAGGACAGCGGTCCTCATGAAGTTCGGAACAGAATTGGTCAGCGCTAGTGGTCAAGGGGGAAAACCTGACGCTGTGGAATTAGATTCAAGCCTGCTAGGTTTGTGGATGCGACCGAGGCCTTCATTCGGCTCGAGTCCACTTAATTCAGCTCCATTAATTCATTTTTCTAATTAAACCATTACAGGCCCATAATTCGATGTATTGAACTTGAGTTAACGCTCCTAATACAACCTAATTAACCTGATTACCTTAATTCAACGTTATTCAACTTACTGCCCCTGAATCCATCGTGCAGTTGAGGTCCCAGCCGAAACCCCAGGGAAGGACCTTTCTCATTTGGCACAACGGGGGGTCCCAGTTTATCATCCCGACGCAACGGGGGTCCCAGTTTACCATCCCGACGCAACGATGGTCCAACCATCCCGACGCAACGGGGGTCCCAGTTTACCATCCCGACGCAACAGGGGTCCCAGTTTACCAATTGTCGATCGGTGTAGAAATAGGTAGATCGTTTATGTCTAAGAATTTAGCTTCTCTGCGTGCCAAACTCAAAATGAAAATGGTTTAATTTTATCTAAAATTTGTGGGATGTTAGTCTTCACGTGTTTTGGTCAGCATGGATACGTTAGTTTGAAAATAACGACAGGATCAAAATGCGGGGAAAGTTGATGTTCGTGGTGCGTGGGAGAAGACAAATGATTATTTGAAATTAGTTATATTAAAATTTGTGGCATACATATGTTCGTGTTCAGCATCTGCCACGATCTGATGGCGTGTGGAATACATGTGAATAGATTTTTTTTCATTTATCCATAGACGAAATGCAGCGCCTTACTTGCGCCACGCATAGAAGAAATTAAATCTATTAAGCGTGCAGTGGGCACTTTTCGCGCAAAAGGTATTCGCTGTTGAACAAAAAATGCAAAATAGGGCAACTTGAAACGACGGGACTGGAAATTCTTACCATGCTTTAACGGTTTTTTAGTTCACCGAGCCCCTGGGGATGCACCGCGGGCTGTACTAACGTAGGTGGACCTACTAGAAAATTCGTTTCGAGGTCTGTGCTCCAACAATAAAGATTTTGTAACCATTGCGATCGTCGATTTTTTATCCTTTACGAAATTTTTGTGTACAGTTCAATATAGTTAAACAACATAATAGGGCGCTTCAGCAACAAATGGGTCTTCGGGATTACCATCTTTCGTGCCCTTTTTCCTTCTTTCCATTTTCATGCCTTTTTAGCTATCTCTTCTTCGTTTCTTCTTCCTCTTCCTCCGTATCTTGCCGTTTCTGTGCAAGGGGAATCCAGCTTGGGAACACACCTGGAGCACAGATTCTCCGCGCTGTACAGTCCACACTCAATGGTTCCTCCCCTTCGCTCACCTTGAGCCATATTCCATAGGGTCAGCTGCTTCGAACGAACTAATTCTCAATTACTGAAGCCGAGTGAATCAGCACTGTCCTTCCCAACGTGTACGCGTAGAGCAGGAAAGATATTTTTCCATCGACTGTGGAGGCTCTCCTCTGGGTAGTTCGTTCACCACAGACTCACTGTCAATAACGACAACATTTGTGGAAAATTTTTGTTCTTTGATGAATATCATCCCCTTCTTAGTGGCATGAAGTTCTGCCGATCGAGTTGTTACCTTTGGTCTAACTGCCAGGCGTGAACAATTTGGATAGGTCTAGTGTACATGTATGGCACCTGCCCAGCAGCTTGGATAGGTCTAGTGTACATGTATGGCACCTGTCCAGCAGCTTGGATAGGCCTAGTGTACATGTATGGCGCCTGCCCCGCAGGCTTGGATCCATCAGTATGGATCTCACCATAGCCCAGATACCTGCGCACCACACCGCCGCAGAGCTCCCGGGGTACACACGCGTGCAGGGTGGGTCATAAGTACGACCCTCTTTAAAAGTCATCACACCAGTAGCACACGATCGGCGGTGCAAAGCTTTTCCAGTGTACCAGTGCTACCGTCGTGGGTGAGGGTACCCTAATTATGGTCCGCAGGTAACGGCTAGGTAGTGGAACCGTGATTCCCCACCAGGTGTTATTCCGTAGGGTCGTATAACAGCGCCAGGGTATGTTGAGGGTCTTATGAGGTGAATCCCAAACTGCTGAGACTCTACGTACCTCGCACCTGGAAGGTGCCAGGTATACCTGAAGGTTGCTCTCAAGATGATAATTTAAGGCTGGACATTCTACAAGTGTCTTCCTTTGGGTGTGATGTGTAAATAAAGGGCATCCCAGAAGAAACTGGCCTTTGAGTTGATGCGTAAATAGGATACCAAACTGTAAGGCGCACAAGTAGCTGACCTTTTTAATTTGGATACATTTTAATAGGACGCCTTACAATTTGGTATCCTAATTACTCGTCAACGCACGGGTCAGGTACCTCTGGGACACCCTGTAGTTTTAGATGAGCGTGTGCTAACGGGAATGAATATCGGTGTTCAAGTGGTGTCGTAACTGCGTCCACTTCCAGGGAGAGCCCTGGGAGTTGTTCGTCTTGCCCCGACATTCAACGCAAAGGAATTTTGAAGTTTCTAGAGCTGTGCCCGTGCAGTCATGCATGGGCCAGACCCATGGACAGCAGCGTACTCAATATTTGAAGGTACTAGATTTGGTACATTCTGAAATTATTGTCTGCAGCTCCCCAGCTTCAAGAGTTCACAGACTTGAAGATGTTTCGCCTCCCATGACATTAGGGCAATTAAGACTGATCAAGACTGACGATGACCTTCCCAACTGCGATGTGGACACTCCAACATCGTGCCAAGACCCCTCTGCTCTTTAGTCGCATTTAGTTTTCATTGAACACCAGGCCGCCTGGTGAACAGTTGAAGGTTGTTTTCCCCTATGGTGACTGCGAAACCAGAAGAATCGAACCTAGCCAGCCGTGTGTCGAGATGTGGTACTCTATTAGCATGGTCCGGCCATCACCTCCCACCGCAACCAACGTCAGGCCGTCCCATGGATCCGCCCCACTATGCTCTCGCCAGTAGGTAGGTCTTGCAGCACGACACATAAGACTATAGGGCTCAGCACCGCACCCTGCGGTACTCCACTGGTGGTAGAGTGACTCAAAAATAGCGTCACCTAACCTCACCATGCTCTTCTCCACTGCGGATATCACTGAATGAATCTTTATCAAGAAACGTTTTACTTGTTATTTTTTTTAGTTAAAGCCCCCGCCCCCTACCTGCAACCAAATCGTTAAAAACGCAATTTTTATTTATATTGCTTCGAAAAATTATTGAATTTTTTATTGTTTGTTATTGTATTTGACAGCAGCTGATGCCCAAATTTGCTAGTTCCCCCAGGAGGAGTCGGCGATTGGCGCTGCCAAAAGCAGAAGTGAGCTTCTTGTACAGTATTGTGAAACCTTTATCGGTTCGTCAGGTGTCCTCCTGGACCGTGAGCTCAGCACCAAAACACCCGCGGTTCCGAGTCTAAGTCTGTAGCCCGACTGCGGGGGGTGGTAGAGTTTTCGCTTTTCCATGATCCACTCCCGCCTTTTCTACATGATCTTCTTGATAAGTTTGCCGGTGTACGAAAGGAGGACTATGAGTCTAAAGAAGCATACGTTGGTATCTTTTTTTAAACCATCTTTCACCGGATTGGGGCGACAGAAGTAAACCAACTGGTGTTGTACAGGTAGAAGAGGATCTCTGTAGATGTTACACCGAATTGAGGTATTTACTTACTACCAGCTCGATTCCTGTAGATTTTGCTTTGAGGCGATTCATGTTTTTTTTAGTTCTATAGCGATCGAAGCATTGTTCGGTTGCGTCTCATCCCCTTGCTCGTTCAATTGTGACGTGATCGTATTGAAGTAAGATTACATATCCTGTGGAGATTAGTCTACATTTACCCAGATGGGGGGACGGGGATATTCTGAGGCTTGGGCACTTAGGTTTGTATGGTCCTTCCATACACCGAGTTCATTCCAGACTAGTGAAGAGTGTAAGTGACTGTAGCCCTAGCAGACCTCCGGATGGGTAGAACCATTGCCGTAGTCCGCCCGTGCTGCATTGTGATCGTGTAGTGTGCTGGGTACAGTGCCCTTTGTGCCCTCTGTGCTAGAGGTGCGCACCTTACTGAATACCGTCAATTTTAGTGATATCACTTGTCGCATTTGTTAAATGTGATTGGAAATTCTTGTGTCACTTCAGCTTTATGATAATAGAAAAACCTCGAAACGTTGCATTCTTTAGATGACGTTGTTTTGCAAGCATGATTCAGCTTTCTAGAAGTTTCAACACCGTATTCGAGAAAGTATTTTCTGCCTTACGTAAGGATACCATAAGGTTGAATTTAATTTCTTGCAGAACACTAGTAGCAACCCCATGAAAGAAACAGTTATGTCCTTTCGGTCGGCAAAGGGTTTAGAAAGTTAATAATACGTAATATTTCCACCGATTCGTGCCCAGAGCAAGTTGAGTAGTAATGTTAGTTTAGTCTCCACTAAAGTGTAGTTACGCACCACTCAAGGGTCACGCACAGCACGTATACACGAACGTCAGCACCACACACGGTCCACGTACAGCTCTATACACGAACGTCAACACTGCTCTGAAATCAAAGAATTTCTAGTTCGTACTCCAACTCAGAATCTACTTACGGTAAAGTTCCCCTGGTCCGGGGTAATTCAACGTAGATTTTAGGATTAAAGTCGACCGGGTCACAGGCCAATGAGAGCGGACCACCTCATTGCCATTTTAACGCTCGGGAAGGGAAGGTGTGGTCGCTTTCTCGGCGCACAATCCCAATGTATCGTGGTCGTTATCATTGGTGTGCAGTGCTGTATTCCAAAACCTATGGTTAATTTAAATAAAGATTATTGAGTGAAATGTTACGAGGTACCCGAGCGTGCTTTGATATAATAATGCAAAATACTGAAAAATTGGTCCCGTTCGAACGAGGCCGGAAGTTTCCGTGTAAGTGTACTGCCATGTGTCATTTTTTTGCATACGTTTCATGTCGTTTTCGATGTCTGATTATATGTCTTGTTTGTTGGTTTTGCATCTACGTGAGTAACTTGTGCCGTC
>VOMN01140993.1:0-63037 GCA_014899125.1 Orchestia grillus
AGAATTAAACAGAATGAAGTATCGATAAGTTGAACTTGAAAAGTGGGACAATGAAACTTCAACGAAAATTGTGAAGACAATAAACCTATAACATTCAGTTGAAGGCGTGAAAACTTTTTAAGAAAGTAGAAAAACAAAAATCAAGTCTAGGTAACATAAAAACTGAAACCATAGCGGAATTCAATAATAACGCACCCAGTACACAAACCACTGAATGGTTGCGACGGCTATCATCCAACACAAGCCCTTCAATACAGGCGTTCTGAAGGAACTTTTAAAGTCATTCCCTTCATAAATAAATAAGTTTCCAAACAACGGATGCGCTTTACTTAAGACTTTTCCTAACACAAAGTACGGTCATGTCTGACATATGTTGCAACTTTGGGTGAGGAACTGTAGAGACACAGTTAATACCTCTCGCTTTTGATGAGAGTAAGACCGATTCCACACACCCGATTTCCCAACAAATAAGATAACATCACACCCTCATCGACGGCTGAATGCTGCGATACAACTTAACAAGAAAGATTATGAAGTTAGGGATAATGATTCAAATGATATCGAAAGAAGCTAGTGGTTTTTCAGACACGGAATTAAAAAACAATAAGGTAATTGAAAAAGGCATCGTTGTTTTACGATAAGATACAAGATAATTACGACAAGTGGGATTCTGCATATCCTAACAAAAACTCTGGATTTCATTAGAAAATAACGGCGCGAAGACCAGAAATTTATATTGAGCGATAGTTGACTACTAAAGGTCAGTGACTATTTAAGAGAAAATCAGAATTGCTCGCGGTTCGTCCCGTATTTTACATTGTGTTTCATAAATTGTTAGACAGTGATAGTCAAGATCGACAGAAAGTCAAGTCCGTTGAAGAAGCGCAGGATATTGAAAATGATTCGGGGTGTCAGTGAAAAGATTTATGTTGAATTCCTTCATGCTAAAACTACCTGAAATTGACTACGACTCGATCCAATGACATCAGTGAGACGTTAATGAAGAAAACAGAGGTAAGCCTATCTCAGACCAATAAGCAACCAAATCTGAAAAGCTTTGGAGAGCTGGCACTGTCGTAAGCATTGAGACTGAACTACTTCAGAACATTGTTTGAATTCATGATTCACGCATTAAAATTTCCTGTAGACCGGAAGTGTATCCTGTGAAGCTGATAACGAGACGATAGTCTACTTAATTATGACGTGACGCGTATGTGACAAGAAGGAACACCTGAGAGAGCGAGGGCCTGGGGGCTCACCTGCGTCGCTGCTGACCAGTTTTGGGCGTAGAGACTCCCGTGTTCATTGTGTGTTACCTTGCGTCGGTGATTAATGTTACTCACGCGCGTACACTTGAAAAATGCAAAGGGTAAAGTCATTCAGAAGTGAGACAGTGAAGTACGGGTCAAGAAGAAAATGAATGACTGCAAAAAGGACACCAACATGTGACAGATTCGACACCGAATAATGAATTCTGAATTTTAATTTATAAATCATTTAAATGAGTTTTTAAAATTAGTCCTAAATTATTAAGAATCTTGAAATGAGAAGGCCAAAAAGAAAGCTATCGAGGCCGTTTCATTGCCACCAATTCATATAAATAGAAGTCAAGTTGTTTGAACTGTTTGCTGGAAGTTTATTCATTTACTAACTACTATTAAGTTATATTCCCTTCCTCGAGCAATCTCCAATTGAGGAGAAACATCCACATTGACCGTTTGAGGCGACAAATGCGTGGTAGATATGCAGAAAATAAGTGAAGATCCTCAGAGAAATGCAAGAAGTTTGCTACAAATTCATCAAAGCCAAGCAAAAAAATAAAATCCCACGATAGTATACTGTAATACATTCACGAACGCTGCAAATGATGATGTGATTCTATAAAACGCACAATAGCAAGTGAAGCACAGATTATCAATGATTTTTTCAAATGCTATTTTACTTGTAGAACTACAATGCACCTTATCTTAATTTTTTATACTCGGCAACACTCGCCAAATCGACATGACCATTTAACGTAACATGCACAAATCAAACGTACTTTTCCCAGAACAAACAAAAATAAGTCAATCACTAGATGTAACATCTTCGTCATGCAAGATAATTGGGGAAAGCCTTATTTTGAAGCGTCAAATCAAGACACACGTTACTAAGTCAAGATTACCAAACTAAGATGAGACCCAATTCCAAAAAAAATTCAGCTCAACCAATACTAAAGAAAGAGAGCGGTAACCTACTGTAATGTGCAACTGATTAGCGACTTCTCGCAACAGGTGATGCTGGTAATGTAGCGGAGTCGTTGTACTGATGAACACAGGTAATCCTAAATTGACGTATGCTAGGAGAATATATTCAAAAATCTCATCTCAGAAAACCGGAAGTACTGAAACAGCGCTAAAATGCAGTGCTTCTTTAGAGAAGTTATAGGGAGTCAACCAATTCATGAAGTCACGGCGCGTTCAACGAAAAACCGAGTTCCCACCGAAAACCTATTCTACGGTATAGTCCATTCGTCATCACGAACTGTGTTACAAAAATTGTTCGAGTTTGTGAGAAAAAGGATACTTAGGAGGGAAAGAGTCAAAAGAACAAGTGATTGTTACGGTTTCAACGTAATTCTACTAGTGTGACCATATGGTCTCATCACCTGTATCTGTTTTCGACATTAATACAGTAGAATTACGGTTAAAACTGATCATATCAATGTTGCGGCATCTGAAAAGAAGCTGCAGGAGTTGAACATCAAACAGATGTCACGCATTAAAAAACTACAATCCCGTTAGACAATAAGGTTACAGTTCACTGAACACAACCCGGAAAACCCGACGAACTAATATCGAACTATTGAAGAACAACAAACTCGTACAACAAGCTAGGGTAACCACTCTAGTGCGAGATGAGAATACCCACTTCATTAATCTATAAGGCTATAAATCCGCGGCTCTTATAACAGCGGGCAGTCCGAACGTATCTTCAGAGCCGCGGTCATAAATTCTTTAAGAATATAAAGATGAATGCTAACAAATAAATGGGACGTTCTATTTTGAGTGGAGAGGTGCAGCTTTACTGGTATACCATGAGATGAGGGAGAACTGAGTAAGATGGATTGAAAATAACCCGGGCCATTGATCGACGTATATTTATATCCGGGTTCAAAATTATGCAATAAATACTTGTTTCACGTGCGACACAACCAGATTCATCGAATGCAATGAATCCCAGGATAATATTTTTTTTCAATTGTACCATAATTTGAAGAATTTAATCGTCTGTTGTTTTAGGTTTACTGTCGGAATGAAAAAAAAAACTTTCAAAGATAGCAATTTGATCTAAATTTGAAGCGACACAACTAAATAATGAAGTATTATCTAAAGACTCTTCGAAAATTTGCTCAAGGCACAGATGTAGAACAAACGCTGGTAATACAAATCGTCGAACTTTGAGAGTATTTCATTATTTTTTGAACGGCTGTGATTACCGTACCTGAACATAGTACAAGATCTCGGAAGTGCCAACAGCTCTGTCGGCAGGTCATGTTAAAGCAAAGCCTGTACAACAATGCTGCATTAAATTGTAAGGCAATTGCCACTTTACCGACCAAATTATTTGGTGATGAGGCTGCATTTAACATTGTACGAAAAGAGAGCTAAGTGAAGCCTTACGTATACATATATACGACGAGGCTGCGAATGCCTTGTTACGAGAAACTACCAACATCCTTAAAAAAGTAGACTTTGAAATCCATACAGACGGTAAAGGGTTAAAGGACTGAAAAAGGGAATAGAAAATAGAGCATTGGTTAAAAAACACAGTCTTCACAACATATCACACAGGAACGTTGGGACTTACCGTAAGATCACAATCAAGAAGTGAACGATCACATAATTTACTGTACGTACAACTGACGAGTTGGTCAAATACTACGCTATTATTAACCTTAAAGGACTTACTTCTTGGACACGAGCGCAGTCGACTCTTGTTTCGTGTTGACGTAATTGTTGTTGCTGTGACAGGAATTTCGACGCTTCGGTGAGGGGCCTTTCAAGAAAGTTTTCTTAAGTGCAGAAGGAGGAACCGAGAGATCTCGTTCTAATTTACGTTTAATTTTCCACCATTCATCGACCGAGTTGCACTTCTGTCGCGCTTTCACTTTATTCATGTTGTTTTCGTGTTCGATCCATAGCCTATACCGAAAAAGTTCGCTGTCAGAATTATCAGTCACAACTGAGAAGGTCAAACTCCGACTTTTAGCAGCATTGACATTAGCATCTTTTTTTCCAACAAAAACTTTACTGTTCCGAAGCTTCGTGCTTCGGCTTGAACCGATAAAAGTTTCATTTTTCCACAGTTCACTTTCACATTTTTCTACGGCCACAAATTTGTCTCGTTTGGAAACAGCGGTTATGAGGGGAGAGCTGTACCTATGTTCAGACGACCTATTTCGAGAGAACGGATGCTTGGGAGTTGAGTTTCCCGGGGCGAGAGGAACTATGCGATGTTCCAGAGGGACAACGGGATGGAAAGCACGGGAGTCACGGTGCTTTTCAGACCCTACAACCATTTTGACCAAGTTTTTCCGAGCGACAATAACGTATGATGGTCTTCAGTTCTAGGTAACGTACAATTTTCACTCAGTCCACTTCAGGCACTGGCTTCAAAAGAAATCATTTCACATTTTGATCTCTACTTATATACATACAACAAATCATCATTGGTATCGCTAATTTAAAATATCAAGGATACCAAAGATTTAGACAAACGAAGTACATTGCCGTTACTGAAAACGCCGAAACAAGGCATAAAAAACAAACTATGTTAAATTTACCGTTTGAACCGCAAATAAGTTACACATTTATTATATTCCAGGCATTTACTAATTCACTTAAATGTTCAGATCATTTTTTACTCACGATTCTCTCTTTCACTTGCGGCATTCCATGATTGAAGGTCCCACTTCAAATAAAAAAACTAGTCGTTCTTTGGCTTTGTATATTAACTACACCATTATTTATACAAAGACTAGTTTATTAAATTAGGTCCCTAAACTGTAAAAAGAGCGAAATGTTGTTAGAATATTAAAAAAACAGTGTTCGATACCCAAGATAAGACCATTTCATCTCGATACAATAACAGTAGTATGTAATGTGCCCAACACAATTAATTACGACAGACTGGATACGAACTTCGAATTTTCGCGAATCAGGAATAAATAATCAATTTTCACTGCATTGACAAACCGTTTGCTAAATTCATCCCAAATTCACGGCACGGCACTGACCAATAGTCCGGGTCTCCAGAATAGTCCAAGAAGCGTCAAGTATCTCAATCAACCTCAGTGACAAATCCTGCTTGCGTAACCCATTGAGGTGTACATCTTACGTCGACCACAAAACACCGAGTGATTTTCAGAAACTTATCGCCCTACATGGCCGCGTAAAGGAACAAAAGCCATCTATGGTCAATAAAGCACTAGGTGGATTACATAACGGTATCGATATTGCTTTGGATTGAGGACTACAGTTGGCGATGTCCGTCACTGTGGTACGAGCCGCGACGCCAACGAGTTCGATGTCGGTGTCGGCAGTAGTCCAAAATGACATATTGTATTATTAATTTAAACACAGTTGAAGTATAGTACGTAGTTGGGTTTTCAATACCTCATAACCACTGACGCGTGAGGAATGCGAGGGTTAAGCTTCCTTTTTAAAGGGAAGCACTCCGTGGTTCTGCCAAAATTCGTTTTCTCCGTCGGGAGTCGAGCCCTTGCTTCCCAGTTGCGAGCGGAACACGTTACCGTGGCCAACGAACTCCATGGCAAAAAGTAGATTAGGCAATAGCAGCTAAGCGATTGGAAAGGTTTCCCATCATAATATAAGAATCTTTAAAAAAATACAGCTAAAAGAATTCGAAGACGAGTCCGCTTGCCATTCTCCGAGTCCACATTCAATTCGTATGTTCCCGAGAAACGAATGTTCTCATGCAAGATGATTCGACGGACCAAGACTGTAAGATTCATTTCTAACCTAAATTTAAAAATGATGAATCGTTATTATTTCTTCATCCAGGTCATAACAAGCTTGCATCTACTATTGCTCGTACGTATTACGGCATCCTTTATTTGCCGTGGTAAGAGTCGCTTCAGAAGTTTCAGTTTCAAAACATCGAAAAACTTACAAACGCATGTATGCTAAACTGCTATCCCTAACTTGATAATAACAGCTCTAAATACTTTAAAACGTCCACCCAATCCAAATAGACGAGTCCATACAATTCTCTTACGAAACTCATGAATGGATGAACTAGTTGGTCATTCGGAACGCACTTTGAACTAGTCATCCAGCAAAGACCGTCAATATGACATTAGGTGCAGAAAAATAATTGCACAGAATGAAAGGCACCATTCCAGTCGACTTCTATCCCTGCCTTAGCAGGAGATGTGCTGAAAAGAAAGCGAATGTTCTTGAGCATCAAGAACAAAAGAAAAAGTCAACCACTTGGAAAGAATCCGAAAGAACCTCGTCTAAGGGATTCTACCCTCCAGAGCAGACAGCTCGAGAGTTACGAACGGTGAGCCTTAATGGAGGAAGCGGACCCGTCAATGGTAAGAATGCAGGAGGCCGGCCAGACACGGCGGCAATTGCCGGCAAAAGATCGATGCAATGGAGATGTACAGCACTTGGTTTCAAGAAAATAAAATCCCTATGGGCAAAAATTTGGAATACAAATGCTTGAAGTGCAGTTGCCGGGTGATCTACGTTATGAATTGTACAAAGAAAACATAATGACGCAAACACAGAATGATTCATGTTTTTTAAAAGATGTTGAAGCTACAAGATAAAAAAAAAGAATGAAAAGAATATTTCCTTCAGATATGCATTCTGCGATTTTTTTTAGGGGAGGGGAGGGGGGGGGGAAAGAGAGAATTCAGACACCATGAAATACAAGCAATAATTCCTATACGGGGACCTGACAGTAATCTTACGATTTTTATTTTCGAACGTACTGACCCTTGTTGGTCAGCTTCACTGATAATTAATCTTTACCGAAATGGGAACAAAATGGGAGAATTCAAGATGCAAGAGTACAATTTATGTATCGGACTACGCGCGGAGAATAAAAATTTCATTCCAGTCATATGATTCGGAGAAAAACTAAAATTTAGAGTGACAACATGCTGGATCGAGAACAATTATCAAAAGGCTACGGAATCTTCACTCCAAAACTGAAATGATAAAAATTTCACAGACGGAAAAGAACTCAAGATAAGGAATCAACTTATTTGACGCGCAATAATTGATCACGAAAAAATCCATACATCTTACTTGGTTTATCGAGACAAATGAGTTTGCTTGTTACCTCCACAAAGTACAGAACACTTTTTAATGACAACTATGGATTTAAAGTTTTACTGAGATGGACTGCAACTTGAATGATGTAGGCGAGTTAACACAAACAACCTTCAGAAAATTTAGCCTCTATTTGTGCTTGGCACCCCCATAATGATTTATCCACCGTACACCACAAATGATATGAGGAGACAAAAAGAAACTGTAATCCACCCAGGATTAGATGCGTTTAATTAAGGCAGGCTTCCGAGACAGCACTGTCACCACTGAGATATGGATCAATTCTCGCAAAGCTTCAAAGAATCTCGAGGTTTTCGAAATAAGCTTCAATGTACAGACATCTGCGCGTTTCATTTATTAAACAAAAACGTACTACGGTAAAATACACTTTCGAGTTGTGAGTATCATGAGCTGAATACTGCACGAACACCTAGTATGAGTGGTCAAGGTTTCACTAACTGGAATGAACGAAGCTAGTCCGATCCGTAAGATGAAGTAGAAATCTTTTCAAGGGAGGCGTTGCAAACTTCCGGTGATGGCCATTTCGGCACGACTCATTATTTACGCGTATCAGCCTTGAAATTCGGTGATGTTTATTACCTTTTATCCGCAGTCTTTATTCGACGTCAGTCACAGCCGGAATCAGCTATTCATGAAAAATTCAAGACACAAGCCAAACAAAGGGATCGGTCACAAATACGACTGAAAATTGTCACACGCTGTGTAGCCGGAGCTTGTAAAATGAGCTCACCAAGAGAGTAAGTCAATAAAAATTACTTCGTCACACAGACCGTGAAATGCTTTTCGTAACTTTCTTTTTGTGAGGTGGTCTTTTAATAAATGTAGTCAAAGTGCGTGACATAACATCATTCATATAATTCGTAAAAAATTGTTTCAAACGCACCGAACGCGGAAGTTAACTGTAAAACTGAGTTAGCTCATTTTGTAGGAATGTTACCAAACTTTCACGAAATGAAAATGATATGCACCAGGTTTTATTGTGTGGAAACACGAAGAACAGTAAGTCGTGCATAGTCGCGTACACTCATATATCACACAAATTTTCCAAATGTAGGAAACCAGTTCGAGAAAATATGTACATATACCAGTTCAAAGGACATTACAGAAGGCAATTAGTGCTCCAGCTTCGTGACGAAGAATGCACTTCACAAACTACATTCACTTGCGCGGACGGCACACGATGTGTGAGGCCTAAGGACTCTCGAAAACGGTAGCTAATCGCAGCGTATTCTCTCGGAAAAGCCGCTTTCATTAATGTGACATCAAAGTGCTAAATGGAACTAAAAATGTAGCATCCACTTAGCTCATCAAAAATACAAAGAATACATTCATTATGAAAATTTTCGTAGAGATTTTGTGCTTTAAAATGACCTTTTTCGAACACACATTTGTTCCACGCATTGGTTTGTACAACAGCTGCAGCATATTTGAGAGTTATTTGCTAAACACTAGTCGTGTTATTTTATGGCGAGTCTCACACTTTGGTGTGTGTACCTAAAAATATTTTGTTATTCTAACTTTAAAGTTTATATACGTTCAAGCCCTTCACAAATAAGGTCTACTAAGAAAAATAGTAATTTTGTGGATGTTTTCAAATTAAAAGAAAAACATGACCGAAAAACGTTCAGTTAAGTAGTTAATAAAGATATAAGAAAGACTGAACTGTATCTTACATATCTGACACGAATAGTATGCCAACGGCCACAAGTGCAGAAAGTTCAAAAGAATTGAATAACAGCTCACTTTAAAAGAGAAAAAACAATTTTGCACAGAAGAAATGCACCAGGACCCACGACCTTCAGCGTGCGGGCATAATGCACATGTGTACGAAAAAAGAAAATCAAGGAACTAAGAACTAGAGCACAATAACTTTCTCGAATACAATTTCAGATAGCGCATACCATTGCAGCATTCGACCTCAGTGTGATACACCTTACACTCATGGTTTTAAAGCGAAGTCTGTGATGCCGTAAAATAACGAAATATAAAACCCATCAAATATTTCTGACGACTGCATAATGGTCTTCAATGAACTAGTTTTTAAAAGATTATTTACAGTAAGCTACAGTCCACGTAACTTGGCTTTCGAAAGTTTACCGGAGCTGTACGTAGTTCCTGAAGTCTAATTCCGGCAAGTAGAGGGATTATTGAATTACATATGTGTGGTATTTCACTTCCCCAAGTATGCTTGACGCAGTGTACAGTTTTCCGTTAATACATTCTCCCTTCAATAAATTAGATTAAATTTTCCATCAAATAACCTACAACACGTTTTAACCTGGGTTCCTCGTGATCAAACTTAATGGAAATGTACACCAAAAAAGCATGAAGTAGCGAACTGGACGAACCTTCCTGAAATAATGTAGAAAGGGTGAGCGTTCTTCTTAATACTAGATGTATGTATCAAAAATATCAACCTTTCGTTGAGACTGAGTTCAATGAGAGAATTGAGCGACGGGTTCTCTGAAGTTCACAACTCCACGACACGACATGAATTATGGACAGTGACGCGAGGTCTCGTCCTCATTGAGACACGCCAGCTGACGAAATAGCCTTCATGTCAAATAAACATCATAAAAACGACGCATTCATAGCTCAAATAACACAACGCACACTCGCATCGGTGACTCACACAAATATTGGGTGCGTGGGTGAACTTTTACGAGGGCTTGTATTCACATGAAGCCAAACCCTGAGAGCGCATTCACATTTTACCAGAAATCTAATTTAGGCAACAATAGGACCTGCATACGGAGTTCATACCCTAAGAGGTAACATTCGTACTGCGCTTTCATATCCGCAAATTGCAGAGGGCGAGTGAACCATGAGGTTGGATGTATGCTAACTTTAACAGAAATCTGACACGTTCAACTCCCATTTCACGGGCCTGAACGGCGGAAGTTATTAATGCGACTCAGTGCACCTTAGAACAAAAGCAACGAGAAGTAACTGTTTGGAAGGACGCGCCATTATGTGACTGGACAAAATAAAAGATGCCCACAAAATAGCTACGCATGAACGATGCCACATTAAAATTAGCTTCCGAGTCCCGGTGACGAATATTCCACATAGTGCGTAGTGGCATTAAATTCAACATGGGCCGACACCACCATGACACTCGTGACTAACGGATATTATTTTTTAGACACGTTTCCTGAGCTGAAACTCAGAATTAAAACGAATCGTAGTCTAGCCCACTAGTTTAATAACAAAATTTAAAATACAAAATCCCACAAGATATTAACATAAAAATGAACACTGCCACACTGCCAGATGAACAAGTGTCGGTTTTTCCAATATTAAAATTTACAACGGTTGTTTTGAGGTTACCGCTACTTAAACTTCTGAAATAAAACCAACAAATAAATTTGAAAGCAGGTGACGCTAAGTTTGAAAACATGATGAAAGGAATATCTGTCTCGCTCAATGGCTATACATGAATTAGAATTGGGGACACGGCATGGTATGTAACGGTAAGTGTTCAATGTAGTTTTCAGAAGGAAAAAAAAAGATAACATCGATTAAAAATATCTTTCCAGATAGATTCTTATGCAATTATATATACTTATCGAGTAATAATACCAAGAAGCTATGGTGGATTCGACATAAATGAAACCAATTAAAAAAACGTGTTATAAACCGATCCCAACAAGATTTGAAGCCAATTTTCATACACTGTACATTCCTTGGGTTTTCGTGCGGGAGCGTGCAAAATTTCAATGACAAGTTCACTAAAAAACGTTGTATCCGAAACGACAACTCGCAGCAGAGCCGGCAGCCTCCTTAAGACGGAGAGGAATTATAATTACTCAGTATAAACAAGTTGACCTAGAATAATATGTGGGTACGTCAAATCAAATGAAAGACTTTAGATTTGAATACGTCGGTTGATTCAGCGGGAAACTGAACACTCGATCTCGTATGCTAAATTCTTCTCAAGTCAAATCATTTCCCTGAAACAAGAAAGCCATCCACTACCAGCGTCATAAACCCAAAACACTACGGTGCAAATACAGAATCCCAGTCAGAAAGAAAATAGTCGTCACGCAAAGTCTATTCTTAGCCTGGAATAGAGCAAGCGTCATTGGCAGGCTTTGTTAGCACAATTTTCAGGTCTACGCGACTGGAAAGTGAGGTCTGCCGGCCGAGACTCGGGTAATCTGCTTTACTTTTGTCTGGCGCAGACTAAGCCGAGGAGGCTCTCGATAATGCCGCTCAGTGTTCACAAACAAAGGAGGAAACTTTCTTAAAGTCCCGCACAGCCTCAAGAATGGAGCGTTAGAGAAGCCTTCCTTAGTAAACTAACGAACTCTGATTCCGAAATGCGTTTGTGGAATAATGAAATTCTAGGAATGAGTCGAGGTGGGGACAACATGCAGACATGAGAGTGGTGTGTTGCCTTTAGGGTCGCAAATCGTTATTCACTACTCATGAGTGAAACGAATGTAACAGTAAATCGAAAAATTACAAATAAATTTATATGTAAAAACTGATAAAAGAAAAACAAGTGCATTTGAAACCCTCAAATATTAGTAACATTACGAAAGCCCCATTTTATATTTAAATACATGAAATGAGAGTTACATTGCCATTACTGTTCCAAAGTATGAACATCTTCTCGCTCCGACTACAACTTCGGTACTGCTTTTATAAATAGGGCAAAAATTAAACACATTCATTATCTGCTGCCTAAAGCTCTTGGCTCCGGCTCTAGTGCCAACAAAGTTAAATTTATTAAATACTGTGAATATAAAGTAGGAGTAGCAGTAGTAGTAGTAATGATAGCTGCGCTTCAGTAACTCGAACTATTTCGCACCGAAAGAGGAGGGACCATTTAGTTTGGACTTAGGAGAACGAGGAATCTATGCACAAGATGTGTTCCCACACAAGATCCCCTGCGCATAGAAACAGCAAGTTAAAAAAGAGAGTAAGAAAAAATAAAGAATCATCAGTGAAGAAGGCATGAGAACGGAAACAAGCAAGGTGAGCACGAAAGATAGAAGGCCCGAAGGCCAATCTAAAGCTCAGGCAACCTAACAGTGTTCTCCTGAGGATAATAGTCCCCATAGCATACGATAGACAAACCTAACTATTGCCTACGACTTACTCTACGCCCCCTGAGGGGCTATGACTATGAAACAGTTTAACAATACGATCTTACAGAAATTGGAATCGATGTAGACTTGAACTTATACAGGATGGGCAATAAGTAAGGTACTCATTTAAAAAAAAATATGGTCATAAGATTATAAATAGTAAAACGATCAGGTTCATATAAAATGAACGAGGAGATTCTAAATTTTTTCAGTGTATCTGAGCTACCTACAATCATCACATATAGCACTTATAAGTCATAAAATTATAACCATTAAAATGGGGTTAACGAAAGAGGAGCGAGTAAAAATTGTTGAAGTTCACTTTAAATATATTGGTTCTGTTGTTAGTGTGCAGAGAAATTACAAGAGAAAATTTGGTAAAGAAACAAGCCCTTCGAAGAAATGCACAAAAGCACTAGTGTTGAAATTCTAAGAAACGTGGAAAACAGAACACAAACCTCGTTGTGGCAGACCAAAAACAATTGGAACTTGCGTTTCAATTCAGCGCGTTACAGTAACGAACAGCACCGTTAAAGCAGTCCACTGTTGTTTGACCAATAATGGTGATCGTCTAAAAAGATATCGTGCTCCACATTTAAACTTATATCAGACTTTAGAATCTCCTCTTTCAATTTAAATGAACCTGATCTTTTTACTATTCGTAGTTTTATTGCAATAATTATTTTAAAAGCGGTACTAAACATATTGTCCAACATGTTTAAACTAAGTTAAATCTTTGAAACTTCAGTTGGTTTTAATACGCTTTCCAAACTTTTATTCGACACATTTGAACACCAAATCGACACAAAAGCTCTCGATAGGTCTAAATACCTGTACTTTCGAGTAAAGGGACGTTCTTCGAAAAAAACAACCCCGTTGTAGTTGGGTAGACCGGAGCAATGACGACATCAACCATGCAAAATTGGTGTCCATGGATTGCGGTAGACGGACCTAACGTTTCTTTCACTCGTCGTCAGCGAAGATTTTCGAAGTAAAATATATATTGGGTATAAAACGTCACCATCGGTGGGACTACTACACTAAATTACGGAGAAATTAACTGACACCTTAAGAATATTTGTAAAATGATTACAGTTTAGTTCGTACTTAATAACGCTTGAGTTAGTATCGTGATAACATTAGTATCATACTTCTGCTTCAAAATCCCGGTCTAAAGGTTTGCAGTGCTTGGTAAAACTAAAGTTAACTTCTATAAATTTGACTTAACAAACAGAAGTTAAATACATTAAATCTGAAAATTTAGAAAACTTATCCTTAAACATCACTTTCACAATATTTCATGACCTCCCAAATTATAACATT
Source organism: Orchestia grillus (assembly GCA_014899125.1). NCBI lineage: Eukaryota > Metazoa > Arthropoda > Malacostraca > Amphipoda > Talitridae > Orchestia > Orchestia grillus. Next base: position 13,787 of record VOMN01140993.1, read on the forward strand.
TCCTAACCGTACAGCAATGAGTACTGAATTACCGAGATTCTAAAATGAAAATAAACACATTTTTACGAAATACATAACAAGAAGAAGCGTATCAAGTATTCCGTAGAAGCAGCGGAATTAAAAATATTGTAACAATTAGTAAAAAAAATAGCAAAAATATACAATAAATCGATGAGAAGTAGTCTGTGGAATCATCACGCCCTCAATCCTCGCCTTCTCGCTCTCCCAGTGGGCGGTCTTGAGCGGTTAATTACGACCGAACAAATTCGACAAAAACCGTTGATAAGGAACCGAAAAACCGACGGTGACATCCTGCACGGACTGGATGAGCGCGTCACAGGTGTGAACGAAGCCGTCCCAAGTCTCGTTACGCGCAATAATTGGTCTCGTTCGAGGCAATTATGAACCATGCTAGGGACAATAACATGTCTAGTCAACGCCATAACGAACTGCAAGCTAGATGAGAATGGCCATATACAGCAAGGCAGCTGGAGTGTTCAAAAGATAAGAAACTCGAATGTAACCCTACAAGGAGATCAGTTCTAAAACTTTTGAATACGTAGCCTATGAGAAGAGCGAGTTTTTCTATAATTATTCTTTATAAGTTTCAAGCTCATTCACAGCTGGAAGATTCTACTTCAATTTTCTTCTGAGCTCTCGCACACCCACACTAAATTTTCAAAAAGGCTGTCATACGATGCCTCTAACGCAAACATTAAGAATTTTAAAACTTAAACTTAAAAAATAAAGCATAAACGAAGAATGAACTTATAATAGAGAAATTAAAATGAATTCATCACTCAACATGGTATTCAATTTAATACTGAACTTGCATATTCACTTCACTTGTGCAAAGCAATTCATCGATATCACGAAAAGTACGGATGAAATATTTGCTCATCACAGAATTCATATGCATATGAACTCAAAAAATTATTCTCCTAGCAAATAATATACCTAATACAAATGCACGGCCCAAACTCGTCAAAGTAGACTCCATGGTATAAAACACTGCCGAGAAGTAATGATGAATTCATAAAAGTTCAAAAACCCGACACAACCTCATACTCACGACGCTCACATTACAGTTCAATTCTCCCCACCAGAATATTTTCCCAACGTTTTCTTCAAGATGAACCATCAACGACCACCAAAACCCAATGACAAGATGGCACACACGAACCTATCCTACACACTCCCACCCACGCCGGCTTCCAGGGAACTGGAGCCTAGACCAGCTCACGTTACAGCGGAGATGCACTCAAGGCGATAACAACTCGTCAGGGGCTGGCAAGTACCTGACAAAGCTCGCACTTGAGAACTTCCTATCATAAAGCGAGCCCAACTGTCAGAGGTAGCAAGATGGGCCTGGTATTCGGATCAAGTGTTCAGTAAGACTTATTCACAGCCGCTGGAATGTTTATTGAAGCGAAATGTTCGCTGCCGCTGGTATGCAAACGCAGATATCTGATCGTGAGGACATGTATTTACGGAAAAAAATGAAGGTGCAAAGTGAAATTAGATATTTAACGACGAAATATAGATGTGTATTTTCTATTCTGTCTTGAAGTAGTGCTAATGTATGAAAGTACTCACTATATGTTAAAATTTGAACATTTACACACAGACTTATTTACTCATCTTCATTCATGCCACGGCCATAAATTTCATTGAAATTTTCGTCCCCAAATTTTAACTAAAATCGAAAAAAACAAGTTTATTGTACAACAATTTGTAAAATAAAAGTTGTAACAAGTAGAAGGATACAGCTGTCGTGTGCAATAAGTTCTAAGTTGAAGAGAACCTCACACACGAAATTAGACCCAAAAAAATCGCAGCGTTCTGACAGTGACGCCCACGTGTTTCAACATACGCACCAACAGGGAAGTAGCTCAAAGATTCTGACGACATTTCCTTTTCACGGACACTCCCTTACGAGTGGCTTCGATTTATGGAACTGTGTTGTAAAATTCCTAAAAGGTCATGTTCGCGTATGTATTCAACGTGCAACAACACATGCGTCATAGTGTATACAACACGTGAAAAGCAAAAATGATACGATGCGATTCTCCTTAGCTCAGAAACACGAAATCCCCATTTAAGGTTTTCCCGTCAATTGAGGCAAAGATTATTTGCTTCATGCAGTCCATCCAACATGAAAATGATTCACCAAAGAAATAAAATACTCGGCCATTGGTGGTGATGTCGAACAAAATGCAATAACTACGTAAAGCGATGACAGGACGACATTCACAGAAGGAAAAGAATTAGACAGTCCCATTCAATTCAGAAGTTAGATGTCAGCACGTAAGAGTCAGCTGTCAAGGCTAGAATTTTCTTCCGATATTAAGAACTCGCTTGTTCCCAAAATAAACGGCTTGGCCCCTAGCTACAAATAGAATATCAGTCGTTTCTTTTGTTAACAATTTACCTTATCCCCATTTAAGAAAGGATAAGAATAAATATTAGCTCAATGTCGAGTTCCTAAAGACTTTTACAGAGCAAAATTAAAAACATGGGAATGGAGTTCCAGACAAAACGCTTCAGTAATGAATATTTTATGAATTGATCATGATACAGCTCTCAGCCGTATCTCCACACATCAATTAAAAGAGTTGACTGGCATATGAATAAGAGAATTAAAGCGACTGCTAAAGCCGCAGCTACAAGTTAAGTGCCATACTCTCTCAAGTCTAATGGGTTGTGCTCATACAGGGTCCGAAGGAGTTGTTGTTTCACCTGTGCCACATCATGTTGCTGTTGCACATGTGCCACATCGTGTTGCTGTTTTACCTGTGTTACATGTTGCTGTTTTACCTGTGCTACATGTTGCTGTTTTACCTGTGCCACATGTTGCTGTTTTACCTGTGCCACATGTTGCTGTTTTACCTGTGCTACATGATGCTGTTTTATCTGTGCTGCATGTTGCTCTTTTACCTGTGTCACATGTTGCTGTTTTACCAAAGCCACATCGTGGTGCTACTTTACCCAGGCCACATCATGTTGTTTCCCGTTTAACACGACACTGATTTACCCGTGCCACATCGTGGTACTGTCATTTCTCGTATAACGTAATGCAGATGTTTTACCCCTGCCACATCATTCACATGGTTTACCCCTGCCACATCATGCAGATGGTTTACCCCCGCCACATCATGCAGATGGTTTACCCCTGCCACATCCTGCAGCCGTTTCCCCTACTCGCACTCACACTGCTGGAGAGAAAAGCCTCTGTGAGATCGTCGACAGTAATCTCTTCAAGTTATCTTTACAAGTAATCTCTTCTCAGTACGATCCGCATGTTTTTGCGCGATCTATAGACATTTCTGCATTATAAAAATCACATCCCACTTCAACCGTACACATCTCGCCTACTTCTACAGCACGCCTCCACCTCACTACCGATTTGACATTTTCTTACCCAGGTGCTGCTACCCTATTCTCTAGGTACCATTTACACCCATTACACGCATGGAGAGCCAGATCGGTTCCACCCAACAAACCACACAAACATCATCCGTGCTATTTGCGCTCGCTCTGGTTGATACCTCTCTATGCGTGAGACGACTGTAGAGCAGTTTTCTGCTGGAACCGATCTAGAACTCTTTACGCGCGACGATATATACAGTAGTATACAGGCTTTGACTGAGTCACGCAAAATCATGTTACACCTCTACTCTATATCTTATCACCAACTCGACATCTCATTTATCGCTTTATCAAACTGTACCATCCCTAAGATGCTTTTCTAATCGTTATCTGCATCGAGTTTAATAAAACCACTGTGCCGCTTAATGTCTCCAAGTCTCAGTTTGATTTCAAACTGTCCGTAAGTGCTGCACGCTCTCACAAACCTCCTTTACATTCTGTCGCTGGTTTCGCATGCCTAGAATTCATTGCCAACATCATGCGTTGGAATATTGAACTTTGGAAGCACCAAATTAGCATTACTTCCTCTACACATGACCTCTAGGTAACCGACACACACTTGACACCCCGATGAAATAATGCGACGAGAGATATAAATCTGGCCAGCTCAGGTGCGCACGTTCGCTCTCAAACACGACAGCGGAAGAGAACGTGGCATGGACGGGCATGTGGGTGTACTTTAGTTCCTGGATTACTTCATAACAGGTGCCTACATAAATAATAATGGTGAATGAAAAATGTTTCTTCTGAAATAAAAGAGCGCTTTCCTTTTTAGCGTATGTTACACTTACGAAGGTTAAAGAAATGAAAAAAATAATTTAAAAGTATATACATACAATACATGGGTTGACGCATTGAATTCTTGAGGAATAAAATAGAATACTAACAATTCAGAGGAACTCGTTTCTCATTCGAGACGAACTCAAATTAGTTCTATAAATGGAACTAAATCGTATACGTAATGTATTTTTTTAATACGATCTGAAAATTTCACATCTGACGAGAGTGTTAACAGCTCACCGCAGGGCTGCTAATACAGTACTCAAGTGTTAACTCAATGGAAAGTGACATCTGTTTCGGTGCGAGGAAACAGTTACACGCCCTTGACAAGAATGCGCAGCGCAGCCCGTGCAATGACCAGCTATCACAGAGATCAAAAGATGATCATCTCCAGAGGGCGTCTCCCGGAAATGTCGAGATTAGCCTAAAACTCCACGGAGTTTCATGCGACATTTTTGTGAGTGTTCAGAGTGCCGCGCCTTCAACATCTGCGCAGTACACTGAAGCTCATCATCAGACCTATTCCGAAAACGCGTCGAAAAAAACCCTTCTTGAAACTACAATTTAATGAGCACATAATAGAAAAAGTCCGATGGCAAATTCCGAACTAAAATGAACGAATTCCCTGATATTTAACTTTTTATTGAGCACCGTGTTAAAGTACCCCTTGTTTTCTATTTATTGTACTCGATGAATATCATAACTACCATGATGAATATGATTAAATAACTAATTATTAAAAAGTGTAATTGATGTGCACGTTACAATTATTTCAACATGACTGTAAAAATATTTGTTTCTTACAGTTATTTACTGAAACACAACAAAAAGATAAAAATGAAAAATACTTTTATAAAAAATCGAAAAAATGACGAACATACCAAACGAAATGTGGATGGAAAATAAAAAACGCACAGGTGTCGGAAAAAGACCATGAGCAATGTAGAACGATTGAAACTCTCAAAAACCAAGATACGCTACGTGCAAGTATAAATTAATTCCCCATTATAATCCGAGTTTGACAACTGCGCCCGGTCTGTGAAGACCACCACCAGGACGCAGCTACAGCGGGTCTCGTGCACAGGACAAGACGTTAACACGTTTGGGGCCCTCACATTCCCCAAACGGATGGCGTCAGACGTGGTCATTTAAAAAACGAAAACGTTTTTGAAATAAGGAAAGGAATACCCAAGCGGGGCGCCACATGCAATGAACCGACAGCTCACCAAGAGTTGGGACAGGAAGAGGATAAAAGGCAAAACTTCATTTTCGATGTAAAGCTAAACTTCTAATACAAATATCACGAATTACTTTGTAATTGTAGCTAAGATACATCATCTAAGGGACAAAAATGAAGAGCAGCGCACAGGAATAAAGAGCAGCGCACAGGAATGAAGAGCAGCGCACAGCAATAAAGAGCAGCGCACAGCAATAAAGAGCAACGCACAGGAATAAAGAGTAACGCACAGGAATAAAGAGCAACACACAGGAATAAAGAGCAGCGCGTAGAAATAAAGAGCAGAGCGCACACCGGAAGGAATGACGCACCAAGACTCGTCAAAAAAGAGCTCGCATTGCAGCTGAGGGGTCGGCCGCGGTCGCAGGTGTGCGGACGAGGCGCTGGAAAGGTCCGGCATCATCGAACCGCCGGTTATGGATCAAGGAAAGGCACACGGGCGGAAAACGAGCTTTATAATGGCGCAACTACCGATAGTGTGTACACTCGAGTACGGAAGTGACCTCACGACTTGAGTGTTTTCGAAATGCTTTGTTTTACACCTGTGAAGGAAACGTAACTTCGCCGTTTCTGTGTCACACAAGCAAGTGAGGTAATCTTTGATCCGTCGTTGAAACGTGGTTTCTTACGTGAATGTGAACTAAAATGGGGGGGGGGAGGGAATTTTTATTTTTTATAGCACAGTGAATAGAAGAAAAATTACATCTCCCGAAAATTAACAAAATACTCTGATAAACTTCTGGTTGAAATGTTGGACACGAAAAGCGAATTCTCAATATGAACCAGCGTTTCCAACTTTAAAAATACGATTACACCAATAAAGTTTAAATGGACCAAACAATGGCCAAAGATCTCAGGTTCTGTTATTTGCATTTCCTGACTGCAGCCGCCGCAGAAGACACTTGGGAAACTGCATATTTTAAAATTATCTCTTGAAGGCCATAAAGTGTTCATGTCAGATGAGCTGCCAATTCCAGGGACTTTCAATAATGTTCACGACGTTAGCCATTAACTTTTTACGCATCCTCCGGCCAGCGCCGTCGAACTAAGCTCATTCATAAACGTTCCGCAGATTTTGCAGCCTGCAGGACCAGGTGCAACTTACTCAGTTTCTGCCTAACGCAGCGATAATTATAAGCCCGAGTGAGGTGCAGGGCACGAGACTGGTTGGAAACTGAGACTTGTCAGGACTGCCACTCATTCAGGCTCATAAACGCCTTGTACATCACGTGCACCAGCAAGAATTAAAAATTACACATAAAGTTCGGCATTATTATCTTTCATGCATTCGCCAATTAGTGCTGTTGCAGCTGCTGCTAACGCTTCGCATGGCTTGGGATTTAGTCCATGTGCAGAACACCTATTCAAACACAAGGTGCGAGTGGCAGTTTGACCAGCGACACACAGCTGCGAGGTTAAAATATAAGCGCACTTTCAGGTGAGAAAAAGTAAGATTACAGGTCTAAAACCATCATTAAAATCTGTGAAATCTCTTGATTGTAAGTCGCTGACGCGGATTCACAGAAGCGTTCTCAATTGAAAATAACGTTTTTAATGATATACATCAATTGTAACGAGACATCTACTCAGTTAACATTTGCTAATTTCCGAATTAGATTCTCGAGATCCTCGCGTAATTCAAGGGACGCTTCGTTCTAAAGACACGTAGGAGGCCACGAAAGCCACACATAAAACACGACATACGTCTTGGATTTCATCAATCCGAGTCTCGGTGGGCGGGCGCAAGTGCCTACTCACACAACTGATATGACAAGCATGCGCAATGCGCTTCGCAACGATGCACAATCTTGAAGAAGCGTCTCTATGATGTATCGATATCTGCACTATGCACAGGAACTGGTCCTACACGGATACTATGGAACCTCTCTTCGAGGTAGCAAAGTTTGCAAACAAGCGGTAGATTTATGGTGAAAATGTAAAAAAGAGGAAAGGGCACGTCCCACAATTTGGGATTGGACAACAAAATACAAGTTAAAAACTGTAGCGATATCGAAGTATAAAATTGCAGGCAGTAACTGATGGCTCAAATACATGCACATTCCGTTCATAGAATTTTCAATAGTCTTGAACAGCATAGCACGAAGCGAATTAAAACAAAGTCATGCTACTTGAAACTAATTTCATATTTTTTATTGGGAAACAAGAAGTCGAACTAGTACCTCGAAGTGATTTCCTTGAGTGCGTAAAGTATTCAGGCTTAAATAGGATCTCAGAAGAAAAACTCCGTTTTTTATCTTTGGAAATTGCCACACCCTTTGCAGGAAAAGCAAGCAGAAACACATAACAATATAAGCGATAGTTAAATCTTCAATGAATAAATAAAAAATTATATAGATAAAAAATACAACAGATGTCTGAGGCAATGTTAAAGAAAATTTGAAGAGCAAAATCTAGTTAGAACAGAGATTAAACATTTGCACTGAACTTGGGCAGGGGATTCAAATAATTAGAATGAAGAATTTCACCATGATTCAGTATCCAAGTGTTCAAAAAATTAATGACCTCCATGAGGCAATGAAACCTATATCCTCATTAACTATTAAAGTACTAACCCTTTATGAACACTACCGTTTTCTTTGCTTCCTAATCACTTCGAAAAACCCCAACAATTTTAGAATTTTAAAAGCCAAAAGCCAGCATGGTTTGATCACATTTATGATATCACTCTATTTCACGGCATAAGAAGCCGTGAGAAGCCGTAAGAAGCCACACTTCTATATCATTGATGGGCAAAACACGAAACCGTAATGTCGGTGTGACAATCAGTCCTCGTGTCGAAGTAGACACCTCTTTGTACCGCACTAGAGAACTTCTGCCTCTCACTCGATGACGCACACTCAACGCAGGATGTGCCAAATTTTGCGAACAAACTACTGCTAAAAGTAAAAATGAGGCCCAGGAAAATAGAGTTAACCAATTGGATTAGGCTTTGACGAGTGAGAGATCGAATCTCTAACTCAGGGAAATGAATTTCCGGGCCAATCAGCTCAAAAAAACGGGTGGGTCCGCACACGATCCACACAAAAATGTTCTCCCACAACGCTAATGATTGCTCTAGTGCAGTTGGGAGTTGGACGTGGTACAGGCACAACACATTACGTGACTTTCTTCAAGACTCGAGTTGAGCATCAAATTTGATTCAAATCTGGATGACCCATTTGCATTTTCACTGATATCTCAAAAATGCCTTTTAAAAATTATAAGATAGCAAATACTTTATTCACTTAATAATTGCGAGAAATTTGCAGACATAAATTTTTTGAGCTGAAAGATGTTGAAATGCAGACAAGCCTTGTCTGTAGAAAGCAGAACGTGCAATAAATAGCTCCGAGATGAAAGCGGTTCACCTTGAAACCAGACCCATCACTAATAAAATAGGGTCATTTCTACCAAATCAGCACCAGACGCACAACTACTCTGCTACGTACTTCGCTGAAAAAAACTTACACTAACAAGCTTTCAAAAATAATTAATTTGAAGCGGAAGCAAGCGGGAGAATTCCGTTTGTTTATTTCAGAGAGGGGGGTAAATCCCTTTAAACCTGGACACGCCTGACTAAATCCCAATGGATCAGCTCTGATCTTAATGGGAAACGTGGCCACTGTCCACCAAAAACAAGCACCAGTAATGTCTTCGCATGTAAGTTTGAACAGAGGAAAAACAGCATCAAAAGCGCAGACAATTTATATGCACACGGGACAAATTCAATGTGAGACATGTTGAAAAAGTACGCACACAGGAAGGCCTGTTCTATCCTAATTTTTGACGTACTACATCACCAGAGATCTTCGTTCTTCAAGCAGTCTTTACTGACATTAAACAGGTAAAATTATACCGCACAACAGACATCAATAAGCAGTTGTCATAAGAAAATGTGATTATGTTAATCGTGAATGACATCGGGCAGTCGTCAATATTTCGAGATGCAAACGAAGCTCGCCACACTTTCCGAGATTGCGGGATGAGATGCAGCGGCTTCTGACTGCAGCTGGTCTTGGCAACAGCGAGTAGCGTCTTTTCAACTTGCATGATTCAAGAGCTCAAATAAACCCATATTCAACGAGCGAATAAGAAAAGTTAGTGTATCATGCTAGACTTGGTGAACTTTATATCGAAAACAGATGTAAATTACACTGGAAGTATTCTCGACTGCAAGTCTGTAGTTCCTTTCACACATACACACACACATGTGAGCAGTCGAGCTAACTATATCTTTCAAATGTACACTCATCACACTTTAGAAAGAATTTTTCAATACTAAAACACTGTACGTTGAAAACAGTAGAAAGTCTATCACCTTAAGTATCGCAGCCTAAAGTGAAAGTTGCCACTAAGAACATGTTTTTTTCAGAAGCTTGCTAAAGAGACTTTCCGCTCACAATCGTAAACAACACATGATCACTGAAATCTTCCAGCAAGCAACAGCAGGTAGCTCGAGGCAGCAGGCACAGGTAAAGCTGCAATGGAGCGATAACGGATAAAGATTACAAGGCACGATTTCGTGACATCCTGTCTCGCTGTGCAGATTAGGGGACGCAACTTACAGTTTTTACGATCATGGCTGAGATTATATTGTAAACATCAGTTCATAGCGAGTCGAATTGTTGCATTCGACGAGCACTTGGAAAACGCAACTTTTACACAGTCTTGTATACGTAGAATTTTTCTCCGCAGTTAATAAAATGTAATGGCAAGAACAGGTAATAAAATATTATTCCCCACAGTACGATACGATGTCCAGTACCATAGTCCAAAATTCAAAACACACAATTGAAATTCACCGAAACAGACACACATAAAACCTATTGAACGAATCAGATGAACACGTAAGGTGGACACGAAAACTAATCGCAACAAGGTGATTGACGACGGAACTGCCCTTATGATTGAGTTAATTAGAACTACTGCGCAGAACCGTCACCATGATTCCTTCAGTTGTGTCCTGTTCATCAGACACACTCACCGTCACACAATAACCTCGTTATTTGCCATTTGATTTACGAAAGAGAAATTTCAATCAACAAAATTATTTCCTTTTTATCCATGATGGAAACAAAGATTTATCCAAAACCACGAAATCAATACACAAACTATTAATTTATTTACTATAATAAGAGTTCACAATTAGAACGGAAGATAAAAGAGTGTTCCATCAAACTTTTCGAAACCCGACTATTTCAACAGCGCTAACAAAAACAATTCAATTTACAACGGTGCAACCAGCAACAACTAGCAGTATTCAAAAAAGAATATTATAGAACGTAACAAAAAGAATGAGCCAACTTACCCATTCTTAGGTTAATAGCCAAGTCTCATGTCGTCAGATAAAATTACGCACAGGCACCCTTCTAGAAGGGAAGTTGGAGCAGCTAGAAAAATCTAATAATAGTTGATACTCTTATTACTACTTCTACTTCTACTTGGATCAGTGACAACAATTACTGCAACTACTACTTCTACTGGTCCGTGCACCTCAGTAGCAGAGAAAGAAAAAGCTGCCGAACTCACGGTTCTCAGACTTCACGAACAGATTTCAGAACATTCGTTCTTATATGGATTAGATTATTCGTTATCGTAAAGCTCCTTATCCACAAAAAACGTGATACAAAGAAAGCGAAGAAGGGACTATCTAGTATGGACTGTAGACAACGTGAAATCTATACACAAGCGAGTTCTCACACCGGATTCCCTGCGAATAAAAACAGTAAGTTAAGAAGAGGAGAAAAAGATAAAGAGATAGTGAAGGTGTGAAAATTATAAGAAGCAAAATGGACACGAAAGATAGAAGTCCCGAAGGCCTATCTATAGCTGAGGTAACCTAACAGGGCTCTTCTGGGTGGCCAGTCCCCATAGTATAATGCAGACAAATTTTACTAACCTAACCCTACTGCTTATCCTATGCCCCCTGAAGGAGTTCTTACATCGAAAGGGCCGTTTTGCAAGAGTTGAATTCTATTATTCGATAGGCTTTATGTCACACAAGGCAGCACACCAAATAAAAGAAGATGAAAATGGAATCTTAAACCATTTCTCGAGGTTTCCAAAGGAGCTGAAATTTTAAAAGCAACAATTCACCTAATTTTGAAACTAGACCTCCCAACGAACGTGAGCCAAATGTACTTTAGTCTAGAGAGCCGAGTTTGCAAGTCAGATCGTCGTTATTATAAGGTAAGCTGACTAGGGAAGGCACAACAGCTCCCGCAGGATAGGATTTCTCTTAGCGGCCTTAGAAGAGCAAGATGACTGAACTGAACGAGGATTCTTTAATGAAACTTTTCATTTGAGGCATAGCGTATGCACCTCAGGAGCGCTTACCTGGGCCAAAAAAAACGAAAATCCGTAAACAAGATGTATAAAACCAACCTGAAATATCGACATCTATTCAAAAGATCTAATCCTGGAAAATAGTGGACTTCCGCGCACTCGTTTAAGACAACAATTGTGAAATGATACGTCACCTGATATGTTCATAGGCATATTATGTTCACACATACTTCACGCTAAAGTGGTTCCTGAACAGGCACATGTTGGGACACGATAATTTCACAGGTTTAAGTCCGTCTTTCATGACCACTGAGACACCCAAGAAAACCGACAGTGCTCGAATGCCCCCGATGAAAAAACAAAGCTCCGGTAACACTCGTCTGGTCGTGTCTGCACAACTTGGGCCCAACATGAACGGGGCAGGTCTGTACATCCAACACAAACGCTCTTGGTCTCGCGCTAAACCGGTCAACGCGATTAAAACTTCCTAAGACTGATGCCAGCAAAAAATTAAACAATTATATAAGCCGTTACGAAGTACTCGTGAACAACACACAAGACATCAAAGCAAGTTGCGAGACTGATATCAATCTCATGTGAACAACTGAGCTATCAAAAACACCCATAAGAGCTTACCGACACCCGATATAGGGAGGAATAAAGCGTACTAGTCCTCGTTTCATAAATGAAGACTTTTGTTTCACAGGATATTGAAGACATAGAAAATTCGCTTTAGAACATCCTAAGATTTTAAAAATGTGTGCATTGAATTTCCATTATTTGCGTTCATTGGAAGAAAGTGCATGCAGAAATGGAGAGTCTCTCGGAAATATTTAAATTGAAGCCCTCGCGAGAAAGTAATGACGTGAAACTACATGGGTTTAAATAAAACGTATGCACACTTCAGTAAGTCACGGTAAAGCATTCAGGTTAAAATCAAGACTTAGCGTAATTTTTAAGATTAAGGATATAAGCTATACACATTAGTAAGTTTAGGTCGGATTAGGCACGTTTCATAATTAGACCGACAGATATGAATGCATGCAATACTGGTCTTTGGTTGAATGTACCATTGGTACCTACTGTACCAACTGATCAACTGTATCGCTATGCATTCACATCATTCTAACTACACTCTTGAAGTTCGTTTAGTTACAATGGAGTTTATGGATACTTATTCTTACGGCATCACGGTATTCTAAAACTAAGTATTATATTATACGTACACAGACATACATATACGTTATAACGAGTACGAAATACCCATAGTTCAGTTTTTAATAAGGCAAACAATTCCATGACTAAACGTTTCCGAGTGTTTTCTCCTACGAGGGCTCATGTGCTTCAGTTTAATGTTTTGCTCAAGATTTTCGGGCCATAAGCCTACTACTTTATGACTGTACGAATGGATCCCAGGTAGAACGATGTTTCATAATTGTTCGACATCTTAACACGTTGACTCCGATTCTCCACACAGGTAAAATTATATGCCGACAAATATCTCTACTGTGAATTTAAAAATGAAGGATTTTGGTTTCACAAATTTAGTAACTCTATTGATTTTCTTTCTAATCAGAACTAGCTTTTTCGATTGATGAACAAAAATTTGAAGAAAACTCGAAAATTTGTATTTATGCACGATGGTGCTTTGGTTACCTTAGGTTATATGATCGCGTGTACCATATATGACCCACTCCGGAGGCAAAGTGTTAAGACACGAATAGAAACCACAACACGGAGACAAATTTCTAGGCAGACCTCATCGTATCACTGCGTCACCATCAGCGCCTCGTAAGCCTTCCTGTAGCGTGGCTTATGATATGGAGCGTAAAGGTGTCATCTCAAGATAGTCTAGCATAACAACCAGAATAACCCTCAAACCGGTTTTAATTCGAACTCTTATTTCCTGTATTTATTCTAATCTTGATTATGATAGCTCACACTGCAATCAAACTTTTAGAATTTACTTTTTTAGAAACAACCTCCATTTGAACTGACGAGAGACGTCGTCAAAATTACACGATGCTTTCAACTCAAATCACGCATGACAGATTGCTCCAACATACGTACAATTAATGAGAATTATCACAGATGTGTACTAGGTTCACCAACTTTTCTTTCGGACACCGATCGCACAACGTCGAGTTTCCAGGCAACGAGTCGGGCGACGAGCGCTCACACTTCCTCTCACAACGACGTTCCAGACGCAACTGACGCTGCGAGCTGTTTGGAAGTTGGACTGGAGTTGGAGTTCTACGGAAGCGGAGTAAAATGCAAACCAAAAAGAGCATGACCGAATGTAAAATGCGTTATGTATAGGTCAACTTGAACTGCAAATGCACATCGACTACAACTGAATTTTGCTTTTTGAAGAGTAAGCATAAATATTGTTCTAATACTTCTTGAACGTAAAAAGTATCAGGTGAATCACAAATGTGGCCTACTTAAACCAAGTATGTCTAGTCCATGGGACGAAATAACATTGAAATAGTGAAAATTTATCAAGCAATAGCTGGCCACCATCCATTATTAATTGTATCTAGATATCTACCGAGTTCAGCAATAATTTTTTTAATAATCAACAGAATGCCGACAGGTAAGTCATTTTTACTTCCGCCTGAAGAAATGCTTATTAAAAGATTCGAACGAGTTCATCAATAACTTTTTAATGATTAACAGAATACCGACAGGCAAGCCATTTTTATTTCTGCCTGAAGTAATGCTTATTAAAAGATTTGAATTAAAAAATCTTCTTATTTTCAGTTTAATTTACTTCGATGGCAAGGAACAAGAAATAAATGTAGGTAGTTTGGTTACCTTTGGCATTAAAGACCTAATGACGTCATAAGCTACTTCAGGTAGTCTCAAAGTACTGAGACAGTGATCAAAATATCACATACAATCCATATATGACATGGCGCATCTGAAATAACACCTATTTATCATACATTCGTTCTATAGCTAGCGACATCTCCAGATGCTAGCGAAGAATTCTAACTTTGACGCTTCTTCAAGGTTAAAGTAAAGTTAATTCCGATATTTCGAGTAAATTAACGCTTACATATTACAAACGTCTCATTATTTGGATGAAAATTACTTTCTTCGTTCATATTTGACAGTAAAAAAAATTGTTTTGTTAAGAAGGCTTCATTAAGGTGGGCACAGCTGGCTGGAGCGAGGAATCACGCTGCGCACATGTCCGAGTCATTTGTACTCGTCTGGTGAATAAGCGGGTCACAACCTCGATCTCTGGCATGCAAATCCCGTGCATGCAGTAGTGCACAGTCAAAAATTCGATGTATTCAGAATACACGCTGAAAATTGCTGAGGTTTCAAATGTCCTTTGACCCTCGTAAGAACTACGCATTAACTGTATTCCTCTATTTTAAAAACAGAAGCAAAATTTTCAACTTTGATTCTCGATATATAAAATTTTGAGTACATGTTCTTGATGAGGTTTATTCAAGTTTCAGAAGCTTTTGGAAAACTTTATTACAAGAGGAGCCTACGACATCAGGAAATTTTCTCCTGCATTGCGTTTGCAAGCTCTTGCATTTCAATTTCCTTGAATTAGGGCCCGCACTCACCGTGATGCCAATCTACCTTCAACGGGTGCACCTCAATTGAAGGACAAGATCAATAACGATCGAGTGCATGGACGGTTTCTACATTATATTTCCCAGTTGTGTCCAGCATTGTTACTGGAGTGAAGTCAAAAGTGTTAGCTATTCATCTGTGAGCTTTCCTTCAGTGTTAACGTACATTAGGAATACGGTGTGCAACCCTCAACACTCTCGAGCACCGTCAGGGCATTTCAACAATTTTCACGACTCCTATCCACAAACAGAAACATGCTCTCAAAAGTAAACAATATTGATCGTGGCATTATTGTATAGAACTCGATTATTGTAACGAGATGGCCAATATCGACTATTCTTTAAAAGCTCACGGTGAGGTAGAGCCATTTTAAAACGAAATCAGCTCACGCCGAACTATTTTGGAGAATATGATAACGGCTTAAACAAAGAGGGGAGACGCTAACAATTTTTGACGTACGACTACAGTTGGGGAGGCCCGGCACTGTAACGACGCCAGATGGTTCAGACTTGGTTCTCTCGGGAACATCCGGTGTGCTGAGCAACCGACTTTCCGACTTTCAAAACAGCTCACTTCTTCTCATGCTCAAAAATGGATTTTAGAGCTGTGGTCGTCGAGTGCCGACTCTCTCAGTATCATGATTGATATAAAGTCTGTTCATTTAGGCCACCGAATTTCACGAAGCAAAATTTTGAAGTTGAAACTTGACTCATAGCGTTTCATTGAATTCTCCTAGTTTAACTATTCTTTTTTGTTTACGGAATTTATGACATGCGGTTAGAGTGAAAGAAAATTTCTCTGTGTTTCTAATCATGATCGGAAATTTCACGATTTTTAGCTCACGAAATGAGCTCGAAATGAAAATGACTATTTTATTAGCATTTAATTCAACAAGAAATTCTGCGATGTTCATCAATGACCTAATTTTTCCTCCACCACTACTACTTGTATTACTAGTAATGCTAAGATGGTTTCCCTTTTTATTCACTGTTAATTAAACAGTGGTTTTTGAACAAACCTGACCTGAGAATTTATTTCAATTCGTTATTGCAATGAATATTCAATACCGACGGACTCTGTATCGTATTATTAAACAAACCTGCACACTTGAGCATTCTAGACAACGAATACTTTTTCGAAATACAAGCAATATATAATATCATTCAAAAGAAGTCTAGGGTGCTTCAGAATTAAACGGCACATCAATTTTAGTATAGGTTAAGAACATTGACATCGTGTTTATAAGTAATTTGACCCCCCTTTTGTCTCCATTGTATCGACCAGTGATATTTGCTTAGAATGGAAGTCATAGTGAAGCTAGGCGGTCTGACCTATCTTAACAGACTTAATCGAGCTTACCCGATGCAAAAGTGATATAGCTGTTTTTTTGGCAGTGATATTTCAGCCAATTAATAACAAATTTCGATAATTGGAAGACAAAATTTGAAGCGAGAGTTATCGACATTAAAAGTTATATATTTCTGCAAAATATTTGCTCTGAAGTTAACAGTTTTAACTCGCAGGTCTAGAGTATAGTGAACAGACTTTTTCTGGAGAGAATTTTCTACACATAATGATGATGGAAAAATAAAGGTTACCTATAGTAAATATAATAACGCGACTTCCTAGTACAAAGAAAATACGATAAACTTCAGCGAAAAGATACTGTACATATATAAGGAAACAATCTTAACAACTCCCAAAATTATTGACAATACTTTTCTAAAATTGATAATCTAAAAAGACAAGATTGCAAAACTCCAATTAATTTTTGACGTTTTTTCGTAGTTGCAACGGAAGCGTCTGCCAATTCCATTTGGCCAATAACTAGCAGGCTCGAAAATCTACGCTGTTTTGGCGTGCAGCGCAGCTGGTGGTAGAGACGACCCCTCTCGAGCTCACGAAAGGGAGGACACTTCAGACGTAGATTTAACGGAAACTGTAGCTGGGAATGTAGCACCTCAGTTCGGCGGCAACCGCAAACACGTCCCGTCCGGCTGATGGATGAAGTGAACCCTCATTCGCCTCTCACCCGGGCCATCCAGTTGTCCTAACGACCTTCCTCGCGTAGCGGTGCTGCCACGACTTCTTCTTGGTTATTCATGCCTCTGACTCGCACAAGTCGTGACAAATCAGGAAACGTGAATTAATTCGCGACGTAAAGTTACAATGGTTGACTGATTTCTCCCTGAAATGCAGAAGCTGCTTGGATTTTAGTTAGACTTGACAGCCTTATATTATGAATGAACCCATCATGAGCTGTACACAGGTTTGTAGAGATTCGTTCATGAAATTAATATCATAGCAAAAGTACGTCACAAGACAATAACCATCCACGGAACGATAACACAATTTTAGTGTGCTTGTTTTCATTCGTGTGTCGTGGCTGTGGAAAAGACGCTCAATGCACGAGGACCAGGAAGAAATTTTTTCTCTGTGTAGTGCACTGTTCCGTCAAAGGGAATCATGAAATTTTTTAGGGTAATGAGACTTGGAATTGGAGGGTTAGGCTACTTTTGTATAGCCTTGCTGTGCAGGTGCTTTAAATGTAGGTCCCTGACCTCGCATGCTGCCAGATTTTGTCTACTTCAAAAAAGAGTAAAAGCAGAAACATTATTGAACACACCTTGAAGAAAATGCCCGGATTGTCAAAATGTTGACACGTAATTTACTGAAATTTTTAAAATCAATCGAGAATTGTTTAAAGCATAATTCAGTTCATGTATGCTGTAAAATGAGCATTTATTTCTTAACTGTAGGCTTGGTACTGCGGTAATCTTCAACACAAATTTAAGAAACTCAAATGGAAAAAAGTTAAAGCTTAAGCCATCTTTTTATCCCAAAAATGATCAACAGTTCTCATCTGGAGAAGTAGTCACCGCTTCATTACTCGCAGTTCCCTGGATTTTTCAGTAAGGTCAAAGTTATGATTGTTGCTCCCCTTCAAATCTCGACAGACTTCTTGTTTAGAAGAGAAAAGGCAAAATTTTCCCATTAGCCGTCGCAGGCACTCAGCGTCACCCATGTGTGGGGATGAGTTTCCGAGTTGCACTTACGACGCCGCACGGCCGCAGTTTGTCCGCTCCAGGGCCGAGTTTGGGCGATAAATGAACATGAATACATGGCTCTCAGGAACCCAGTGCTCAGCCCTTGAAGGATATCCACTTTTTCGAACAGCGTAACATTTCCGAGTAAATTACCAGAGGTGCCGTGTTGACTTCATTGCTTACACTTTGTTCCTCTGACTAAAATCTGACATATCTTTCTGAAATTTTACAGAAGTTTTTTTCTCATCGGAGTAATTGCAGTGAATAAACACAGGGATTAAAATCAAATACAAACGGCGGAGCACGTACGTACCTATTTTTACAATTCTGCAAACCGGGCAACTTAAAATATGAACTTGAATGTAGACGCAAAAAATTCATGCCATAGTCGTAGTATAACTTGGACGGCCATGTAAATAATTTATAATACAGGAAGCACAGAAGTGCTGTCTCGGTTACCATGTCTACAGCGTCGCAGCAGCCATTCGAGGCGCTGAAAGAGGGATAGCGGAACCATTTGTGAAGCTGGTTACTAAGTCATTTCAAGAGGCGGAACTACGCACAGGTACTCGTATACTCGTATGGTAGATTCCTCACACAACGAGTCGATGGAACTGCTTTTCCATATTTGGTAGCCGCGTCTTTTTTACGTTTGAGTGGCACCTACGATACACACCCTTTCGTTAGACGCCCCAGCAGCGGTGGAGACTGTATTCACGTCAAGGCGGTTTCAAAATTTTCATATTCGGTTAGGCACTCTGCCTCCTGGAACGAGTTAATAATGAAGGTGATGGAAACTGGAAGAACAGGAACTTAATCTGTAGATCGCTTAAGCGGGGCTTACGATGCAGGAGTCATAATATGAATTTCTATTCATTTTTATATCAAAAATGGTTAAATGGTTTGAAAACTAGGGCAACGCTAACTTGATAAAAGTTTTATACAATACATTTGCCGCAGTCTCAAATTATCATTACATGTAGAAAATGTCCACAACTGTCTACTGTGACCTCGTGCGCCGCCAGTTTACAGCAATTAACATTAGACGAACTTCTACAAAGCAAGAGCACCAAAATGATGCCACGAAAGTATTCAAATTCCACGAGAGAGAGAGAGAGAGCTATTCATTTTTACGTGAGCTTTCCGAGTTCTAGAGGACCAATTGCCAGGAATAAATCTTGGGTTGTAGAGAGCAATTCGGAAGCCTTTTATGTCGAACACAAACGGGCCTTCTCTTTGAATCGACGGGTTAATTGCCGTGTCTTTAATTCCGAGTCGTACGAGCTCTCCTGTAGTGGGGTTGGTGTTAGGAGGACCTGCCCTGCACTAAAAGAGAGCGAGAATTCCAGGACGCGGCGCGAATAGCCTTACTAACTGTTCCTGTAAATTGGGCACAAACTCGGAGAACCTGCGGAGGGAATTGGGACTTTGGTATAGGTCTTGTAAAACTAGTAACACGAAAACGAGGAAAAATCGTCCTGAACAAAAAATATATAGCTCGGAAAAATGAGAAAAGTTCCAGAAAAAGATGAAAACGACCCTCGAAGGGAAAAATTATCGTAGAAAATCTAGAAGGGGGAAGAGTCTTAGAAAAAGTGATCAGATGAGAGAAATAAGGGAACAGATCATGAGAAACTATTTCTGTAACAGAGGAAAACTACTGTAAAAGACGGATGACATTCAATAAATAGAGAAAAGATCTTACAAATGATCTTAGAATTGTGGGAAGAAATTCTACAAAAAAAGGACGTTCGAAAAAAAACGACGTAAATGAAGGTATGGGATAGGGTAAATGCTAACACATCATAAGAAATACTTGAAAAGAAGAAATGAACCTTGGAAACTGGCATAAACATGCTAAAAAACGTGGAAAAAGTTGAGAGATCTTTAAAAAGTGCAATAATAACTGATGCAAAACCACGCAAAAGTGCAATAATAACTGATGCGAAACCACGCATCAGCAAAAACGATCCCACGTAAACTAATCAACAAAACTCTAGAGCACATGTTGTTTTCGACACAAAATGCATCACGCATTCGGATTCGTTCTTTGGACTTTAAATTGAAATCGAATAACTTGCAAATGCATCAAATCAAAAGAATTTAAAAAATCGAACTTCCTCTTTATTAGAGCATAAAATTCCATTACCATCCAAGTAAATTGTTTTTCCCGCACGATTTACATCTTCACGCATTTTGAATATGAAGGAATGTTTACGAATCGGTCCCCCACTCGATAAACACTCGTTTTCATAGCAAATTTTCCAAAGGACGTTAATGCACCACGTGACCCGAGTTGACGTTCTGAAGGCGAACCCATCGAGTGGGCAGCCGTGGGCTGAATTGGGTTACAGAAAGCACGAAAACAACTTAACTTCTTGGAAACTTCCTCATGAGGAAAACGAATTCGATGATTTTTGCTGTGATATTTGCTGTGATGTTTGCTGTGATATTTGCTGTGATATTTGCTCCTTCGATACAATACGCCAATAGGCATTGAAGGGTAATTTTGCTACCGGCGCTATGCAGTTTCCAAGGATTAGAATGGGTGAAAAACAATTTAAATTTTTTGAAAATATGTCGAGTGAGATAGAAAAAATACCGTGTCAATTCATAGAAGTTTTATTCTACTTTTTGCATTTTATGATTAGGGAGGCGTGGAGAGGGATTCAGCATTTTTAGTAGCTGCTTAAAAGCTTATACAAATGCATTCAGTGTCAAAACTTCTCGGCCATGCATAGCCCAATATAAATTACAAAATAGTCGAAACTTAAATATACGAGTAATCTTTAGCTATACATGTCGAGAATCCCAGGCATTGAACTTTTTCAACAACCATGGTCTCGTGAAGTGGGGATGGCGGTGGGAAAACGGAGGCGCGTGTTCTACAGCGTCTTTACATCTAAGTTCACTCTATTATAAGCATAGTACATACCATGCAGGATCGCAATTATTAGCGCATACTGTAACGGAGAGAATTTTTGTCTGCAGCTAGCCGTCCTTCTTTTTTGCTATTGAACGTGCTAGATCGCATTTAAAAACTGGGGCATTACATGGACTTCCTCTTGGACGGTAATGCCGTAAGCGGGCTGCAATTCAGGTCTAGGACCGTTCATTTATTTATGACACTATCTTGATAACCTGTGCTCGATTTAGTGACTCCTTACAATTGTTTCAGTGAAATGATCATATTTTGATGGTGCCCTATGAGTTAATTTAAGTTAAGGGCGATATGCTGTGAAAATTATGGTTGATAAGAATTTTATTGCGAGTTAAGTAGGTAGATTGATTAGGTGTTAGTAGGCTGCTTATTCAGGTATTGTTTTGCTGGAGTGTGAAGAACTAGAATCATTATCACAAATTTTTATTCGTCTTTTTCAGACTATTCTACTAGCACGTACCTGCATTGTTATTTTTCTGGTTCTTTGGTTTACGTATTTTTTCACAGCAGTAAATATTCGGCTATTTATGTTGGACTCTCGATTCCTGCGACGCGGTGCTGGAACATAAAATTCTGCGCTCCTCGAGGCGTTGAATGAAATCTTGGACAGAAAACTCAGTTCATGTGTAAATAAAGAAGAAGAACGTGAGCCCAATGAAAAGAGAAATTTTATGTAGCTGGATCGTTGAAATGAAGAATTAGAGCGAAAAAGTTCTGTTAAATTGTGAAAAAGCGAAGAAGAAGGATGACACGAACACGAAGCCAATGCAAAGAGATAGCGTAAAAAACACTGAAGTTTTTACTAGCACAATTCTTGTATTCCATTAGCGTTGTGCGTTCAAACGACTAAAGAGTTATGTAGCAGCGAGAACTGGACTACACGACAACTACACCAAGAATATCGTACAAATAATTCCACAAGCGTACCGATTTATTTGATGTTAACATTGATATGAGTGCAGTGCAGACGTCGAAGTGACGTGCCCATCACACGCGGTCTTCGTTTGATTAAACCTGTAGATTATCTCTTATCTCTACTGTACGCAGCGTTTACGTCACGGCTAACGTACCTTTGATAGTTATAGCGCTAAAGCCGCTCGCTTCAAGAGTAATGACAAAAATTTCCAGTGGCTTCAAGGAATTCGTGTAGGTCATTGAAATTACGTTCTTTCTAATAGAACTAAGAACGATTTTGTGTTCCACTTGTACCTTGAAGACAGCTCTTAATTGAAAATAGTAATGTATGACTAATGTGCCCCCACTTTTCCTATAGTCTAAACTCATCAACTGAAATTAATAACTCTACGTACCGTATATAGTATATACATTCCATTTAGATGTTCAGTAACGTTCTTGATTTGTGTACGTTTAATATAAACGAATCTGGGTTTCAGACAGTATGTATGCAGCCACATGAGAAACGTGTACAAATTGTCACGGAATTTCAAATTTTATAGCCGAAATAAGAAATTATGCTGTGGAAGTGTTTTAAAAAACCGTTGAGTTCAAAAACCAAAAAAACTGATATTTTTGAACAGCACTGTTTATTTGTCGAATTTACAAATACTCAAGGAATTGGATGACGAGGCTTCTTCCGTTTTCCCTCGATAAAAACAGGACACCCTAAGTGTTAAGTTGAATTAACTCCGAGTCCTGGACCAATATGAAGTTTTCAAGTTTGTTCTCAATTTGGTAGCTTTGTCATTCCACGTGAAAACTGAGCTGAGACTGAGCAGTCCCTGCAGGACCCCAAGGATTGAGGTAGGACAGGCGTTGGAGTCCTCTTGCTTATGGAAGCATTATTGGTGCTCATGGGGAGTTATAACCCTGGTGGCCATGGGTAGTTATAACCCTGGTGGCCATGGAGAGTTATAACCCTGGTGGCCATGGGTAGTTATAACCCTGGTGGCCATGGAGAGTTATAACCCTGGTGCCCATGGAGAGTTATAACCTCGGTGCCCATGGAGAGTTATAACCTCGGTGCCCATGGAGAGTTATAACCCTGATGCCCATGGAGAGTTATAACCTTGGTGCGCATAGAGAGCGAAAACCTTGGTACGAATAAAAAGTTATAACCTTAACCTCTCAACTTTTGTGCTCATAGATATCTATACCCTTTATGATCATAATGGTGCTCTTAGAAAATTTGCTTACAATTTATCCAGATTCTTCAAAATATAAATGATTATTTTGTTGCATGGCATGCATAGCGACCGCCTATGAAAATTCAGCACGACGTTACGTCGCTGTAAAGTTAGCGCACGAATTGCGAAACACAAACAAAATGACGAATGCACGTCCAGCGTTCAATTCTGATTCCTGGTCATTGTAAGGAACTGCGTCGACATCACTATTGAAAGAGTACGTGGCCCACAAGCGTAAAGCTTTCTACTTTGGAAAGCTTCAAAGAATTAAACTGTGTTATGGGCAATGAAGGCTAACAACGAACGTACTTCTTGAAAATATATGCGTTACGAGTTTCACAGGAGTTAAATGTTACTGAAAAATGCCTTTCATTAGCAAAATTTAATTGATGAAATTTGTCTAAAAAAAAGAGTACTTCCAGAAGAAATATCTTATCCCATTTATGCATAAAATTTATTCCTAAATGAATTTTGCTGATTTTCTAGGAACTTGTATTATGTAAGCTACAGCGAGAGCTAAAAATGAAAGAATTTTTCCTCCACTGGTGTTATTTCGGTAGAAAAATGTAAACTTAATGAATGATCACTAAGACGTCTATTGAAATTTAGAATATAGATGAGGTAATCTATGCAATATATTCTGTTTTATTGCACTGAAGCCTGCATAAAATGGTACGCAACCCAGTAATGAGTCCCTCGACGAGTAGACTCCTGGAGAACAAAAAACAAGAGAACAAGAGAACAAAACGCTAAATTTGCAAGTTTCGAAGTCACCAGACAGAAGGCGAGAACAAAGAAATGTTGCAAGAAAAGACCAAATTATTTTTCATGTAATACCTTGCAAAGCTCATTTGTACGCTATAGGCAAACGAAATCGAAGCATGAAACTTTCACAGCATACTACTGATGAGCCATAGCAGACCCTGTAACTCTAGTGCACCACAACAGACTCCTGTAACTCTGGTGCACCACATCAGACTTCTGTAGCTCTGTAACACCACAAAAAACTCTTGTAGCACTGGTACACCAACAGCGCAACACCCTCAGAGCTGGTCAGATGAGCAGCAACACCTGCTCATGAACAGCTCACCCCAGACCTACATACAGCCCACATGTGTATGAGTCAGCAAAGGATGTCATTTTCCCAGATGCGAGTTTACCAATTGGCGCGTACTGGCAGACATAAATACTACACTACTTTAAAAAAATTGAGTGACCATCCCCAATCGATAAAAAAATAATCCGCATAAAACACGATCATATTTTCTACTTAGACTCGTAATATCTGATTAGAAAATGCATTATTAAGTTGGTTTTACATCATTTTATTGCAGCAAATGCTAATTTGTAATAGGTTTTTGAGTCTTCAACGGTGCATTAAAATAATGAAGCCTAATTTTTTGGGTTCGATCGACCGCATTATGAAGCGGATCATTGCTTGGGACGGAAAATTTAAAACGAATCAAAACTCGAAGTTGCATGCATTTAATTGCAAAATTTGCCTCCCTAAGTAGCAGCTGAGCCTGTCGAGCGTTTGCTCACCATCAGAAACTTTAAGCTGATCAGTTATCTTGAAATATGAATAATTAAACTCGTTTTAATATTTCCAAAAAATCAACGACGATTTAAAATACAAAACAGTACGAGTACTCAACTATCCTTCATCTTAAGTTAACGAATACGAGCTAATTCGGTGGTTCAAGGCATGCCTAGGCTCATATATGAACACAGAATTACCTACTCAAAGTTTTGAAAAGAATTTCATTTGGTCTAATATTTAAAAGCATTTGAAGCAGCAAAACGCGCAATACTTTTTTGGTGACAAACGGTTTGTAACTCACGATCTTAAACTTTGCTAGTCTACTTCGAACTTCTATCTTCCGATTGCGCATAAAATTTGCACTAAGATGAAAAAAGTGTTCAGTGTATTGAAATTATAAAAAAGCGCTGTGTATAAAAAATTCAATTACTGTATTCGCCTAACCACTTGACCTGTGGTCTGGGTACCTTAACCTTACCAGGGCCCAAGAACATGAAGAAAAAATAGATACAGCCGAAGACAGGTAGAATATATTGCACACTCGTGCGTGAGGTACTTGAAGAAGGTACTTTTCTCCCCAGCAAGACAGGGGAAAGGATCTCTCGCGTACCAGAATAGAAAAGTATGGCATAACCAACATACAAATTGTTCTAGATGCAACGTGCCATAATTTTGCTTTTCAGCCGCTAGAACATCAAACATGAATCCTCATCCATGACCCTTTGTACGTCGCCGCTAAGACCTCTTGGCCCGCTACTCACTCCTTCGACAGGCTTCACAGACAATTGCAATTCTCCGGTGAGTAGATACGCTTGGTTGTAAATGGAGTTTTCATTCCCCAGAAAAGGTACAACGACAAAGACAAATATCTCCAGCATACCTAATCCCAAACCCTATTTTATTTTTTATCCGATTTTCTTCCCGTCTCCCTCGAAAATGAAGCTGTATACAAAATACGACGCACCCCAGAAGAGCGCGAAGTTCCAAACTACGGTGAGTGACATCATCAGCACAACCCTCGCCCATTTCCATCGTAGATAGCAATCTCTTCGAAATGCGCGGGACTATATTTTAATAACGGATCATTAAAAAACACTGACCTGAAAATCGAGGTATAAGTCAAATTTAGGTATTTTTTTTTAATTGGTCAAATTCACAAAGGGATCTGTACTGATGAGGAGCGTGCTTCATCTTATGATGGGACTTCAAGGCCAGTGAACTTGAGCAGAGTCATTTAACGCGTTCCTTGCGCATTGGGCCACGGGTTTACCAAAGTAGTAATTCATTCTACTGTTGGGTAATGGTTTGCTTCTAAGTCAACGCTCACATTTTGATTGGTTTAAAAAAAAACTCTCATTTTGAATGGTTAATGTAACTAAACACGTAAATCCGAGTAAAGAGAAAAAACGAACAAAAAGGAAGCGTGTTCAACTTCAATACACCAAGTTTTGCCGAATTCAAACTTAACGTAAATTGGAATAACCTAACGATGGAACGGCCCAACGCAGGTAACGTGTTAACGTAGTGTTCCGTACGACCACCTGGGATTCTCGTCAAGATTCTATAAATTACGGAAGTATACATACATACACAGGAGCTACAAAGTACGGAGAAATGCAATCGACATGAGCAGAAAATAATCGCTATTTAAGAATGAGACACCGCAGTATGTGCTCCCGCAATCTTATCGCAACAACATGACGTAATCAAAGGCAATCAGAGCTGTGCGTTACTCCTGGGCAATTGAGCGCTGTACAAAAATAAGACCAAAGTCGGGCAGTTGTTGGTTGCATCACTGAGTCAAGGCAGGGCATTACGAGCGGCCAATGCGAAGCTCGAGGGACTCGTTGCTCGTTTGTTCCAGCATCGAGTTACACGAGGTGACCCTGTCTTTGTTTACCGAACGTGAGCCCTGCACAGCGTCGTCACGTCCAGTGAAAGGTAACGTACGGTCATAGAAATGGCCGCCAACTCTGCACAACGGATCCACCTGCTAGGGAGGGATTCCGAATTGCCCTCAAACGACATGCGGAAGCTCATTTTAGACGAAGCCCTCACAACTTTTTATAGCGACAGCTTCAAAGGTACCTCGATTTCGGTTAGATTTAAATTAAGGCCTGATTGAGATCATTTGATCGGTGGTGCAGGTATACGTATGCGAGTTCTCCGACGCTCCATGAATATTCAACGCATTCGTTACTAATCCTTGATTTGGTTTTTGTTCGCAGCAGGGATTATTTAAATCGTTCCCAATAAAGAAAATTCTTCACTAAATAGGCTACAACCGCACTTAATGTCCGGAGGTCTTACAGTCGTAAAAAGTAATTCTGATCGAAATACAAATTGATCAGCAGATTTTCACCTGATAACTTTTTCAGCACATTTCTTGTGTTAAATTAACTTTACAAATAGCATCGAAGATTTTTATCAGTGCTCGACACTCAATGATAATTTGCGGAGAGAAAAAAAGTCATAAATCGAGATTATTGAGTTGAGGTTATTGGCTCCAGCCCCCATGTCAGCAGTCCAGAGAGCATAGTAGCTATTCCAGCCCGTTGCCTGGTCACGTGGCTCATCGGTCACGGTTTGCTTCCGGTTATTGAGCTCAATTTTTCGTAGATGCAATGTAGGTTTTTCGTAGATGCAATGTAGGTTTTTCGTAGATGCAATGTATGTTTTTCGTACATGCAATGTATGTTTTCCGTAGATGCAATTTATGTTTTCCGTAGATGCAATTTATGTTTCTCGTAGATGCAATTTATGTTTCTCGTAGATGCAATGTATATTTTTCGTAGATGCAATGTGTGTTTTTTCATAAATGCAATGTGTGTTTATCGTAAATACAATGTGTGTTTCATCGTCAATGCAATGAGTGTTTTACGTCAATGCAATGAGTGTTTCTTCGTAAATACAATGAGTGTTTTTTCGTAAATGCAATGAGTGTTTTTTCGTAAATGCAATGAGTGTTTTTTCGTAAATGCAATGAGGGTTTTTTCGTAAATGCAATGAGGGTTTTTTCGTAAATGCAATGAGTGTTTTTTCGTAAATGCAATGAGGGTTTTTTCGTAAATGCAATGAGGGTTTTTTCGTAAATGCAATGAGTGTTTTTTCGTAAATGCAATGAGGGTTTTTTCGTAAATGCAATGAGGGTTTTTTCGTAAATGCAATGAGTGTTTTTTCGTAAATGCAATGAGGGTTTTTTCGTAAATGCAATGAGGGTTTTTTCGTAAATGCAATGAGGGTTTTTTCGTAAATGCAATGAGGGTTTTTTCGTAAATGCAATGAGGGTTTTTTCGTAAATGCAATGAGGGTTTTTTCGTAAATGCAATGAGGGTTTTTTCGTAAATGCAATGAGGGTTTTTTCGTAAATGCAATGAGGGTTTTTTCGTAAATGCAATGAGGGTTTTTTCGTAAATGCAATGAGGGTTTTTTCGTAAATGCAATGAGGGTTTTTTCGTAAATGCAATGAGTGTTTTTTCGTAAATGCAATGAGGGTTTTTTCGTAAATGCAATGAGTGTTTTTTCGTAAATGCAATGTGTTTTTTCGTAAATGCAATGTGTGTTTTTTCGTAAATGCAATGTGTGTTCCCTCTGGAATATTTCTTCGTCCGTTGGGATACGAAACATGTATTCGCATGCACCACTTTCTCTCGTATTATAAATTCTGAAACACTTCGTGAATAATTTTTGATAGTAGTTTCAGCCCCTAAGGTAAAATTGTATATGATAATTTTTCCCGAACAAAAATTCAACATCTTAAAGGGAGATAAATCTGAAGCAATAAATACGTAAATAAAATGGAAAAAGATAGTTTCGTTCCAACTAAGCTAATAAGAGACTGTGCTATCGACAAAGATTTTAAAATCTATACCAGGCAGCGTCTCCATAAAATACTGGGCAGCGTCTCCATAAAATACCGGGCAGCGCCTCCATAAAATACCAGGCAGCGCCTCCATAAAATACCAGGCAGCGCCTCCATAAAATACCGGGCAGCGTCTCCATAAAATACCGGGCAGCGTCTCCATAAAATACCGGACAGCAATTTAACCCACTGTGAAACCAGGTGAGATTTTCGTACAATGGTCACGCTATCCTGAAAAAGTAGCCTCAAAATCCTATCTATTTTTCTTCGTTAGAGAAGTACTGCGCTCAATTCTAAAGGATCATTAAAACTTTTAAACAAATATTTGTGCCATTTCAAAAGCCCCTAACTTACTCTGGCATTCATGGGTTACTAGAAGTTATTCACATTTGGGACTCTGACGTGAATGAATGCCTCGGAACGTTCAACATCAGAACAACACAAAGCACAAAAAAACAATGATGCCTTCAAATCCTGTGCATGGGGTAGAAGGATTGATGGAAAAAGTTGGGACGTAGGATTTTTAAATTTAGCTACTGGGCAGAGACATCGAGAGTCGCGGAACACAACAGAGCAATGCGCACGCCCATGAGGTCTTGGTAGCAAGGTTTCATCGGAGCTCTTCACGAGCGCTGGTGACTGGGTGTGGTAGTGGCACTGTCGGTGTGGCGACTTGTGTGGTAGCACTGTCGGTGTGGCGACGTCGTATAACACCGTTTATCTACCAGAGGCAGCGTGCAGTCCCGCCTGACGTCACGCACTAAACAACTTTTAATCCTTTCCTTCGGAAGGACGATGCAACGCGGGCTTACCAAACACGAATTTTCCAATGTTGTATGAGAAACTCGTCAAAAGTTCAGTTTAAAATGAAAAATAAAACTTTGGCCCGAGTTTGGCTGTCTTCTCTTGTATTCAGTAACATGCGTATCCGTCAGTCGGGTGAACGTCTGAAATTCTCGCCGCTAGTTTCCTTGGAAACAGACACTGGTTTAATTGCGAAAACTTGGGTAATGAATTTAAAAAAACAGTTGATACAAAAAACTCCCCTGACAATGGCCCTTGAAAACTATGTATACAAACAATATTGAAAACTTACTATCCAAATTTTTATTGAAATACTACCAATTATTTAATCTCGAGCTGAAGTGAGCAGGGTCTGACTTCGAAAACTTACGTGAAGAGCATATATGTTGGTGAAATAGAATTCCGGACGTGTATATTAGAAGTTACAGAACTAATTTGGATGCAACATAGTGGTAAATCAGTTATAATGAAATCTCTATTAGCTATAGTTCAAAACTAGTGCGAATTTAGTAATAATTTGGGAACACTTCGGGAATAATTCAGTTCGAATTAAGGATTTATTCTTCTGAAGCCACTTGTCGACATGATCGTTTCGTTTGCCACTAAGTACTGAACTTTTATAATAATTCGAAGGAACTTGAAAGAATATGAATTACTTCTGCGAACAATTCAACCTGTTCTTGGCACAAAGCAGTCCATCTCCCTCGTGAGAACTTCTTGGGAAAAAACTTCCGCTGGAGTCTCGAAACACGTCGCTATTCTCACTCGGGCTCGTATGACTAATGGGGGAGAAACTGACATCGAGTTTTTAGTTTTTGACCACAGACTTGTTCACTAGTGTTCCGCCTTACTCCAACTCGAAGGCCTACAAAATTGCTTCTATAAACGTATACGAGTTACAAATTCTTCAGCACGCATTTTACCGGTATATTTCAGCCTCGAAACTGAGCTCTCGACCATCAGCACATCGCGCACAATTTCGTCCAAACCGAAGCCAGTTTTTTGGACGACACTGTACGAAATGATCGTGAAGGCATCGAAGAAAGATCTCGGATAACATCAGGACAGACTCATCATAACGTACTTCGTGTAATTGATTTAGAAGTCTGATGGAGGTGAAAATCATATGTGTATGCTGCACAGACGGATCCACAACTTTGGTTAATCATTTTATGAAACGCGAACCAGTTATTCGAATCGCTGGAAGAACCAAAACATATCAAACTTGTACTTGAACATTTGGGAAAACTCTCATTCTATCCTTATTCTTTCAATCTTGGAATTCCTTCCAATAAGCTAAATTCTCATTTAAAATATAACTTCATCTGTGAGTGAAATTTGAAATCATTGAAAATTTGTTTGCAAACATCTTTCAGAGATCACTGTACAGTTGGCACGTCACGATTCAAGAAGATGTTTTCTTCCGTCAAATTGATACCTTGAAATTCTTCATATGAATACATTTTAGATTCATTAAAGCGGAAAGAAAGGCGGCTTCGAGGGCTTCTCCAATTCGAGGATCAGACCCCATCTGGCAAACCATGATCGGATTGAGTACTTTTGCGCCGGAGCCTCCATTGTCGATGTGTAGTAGGGGTGGACTTCAGTTCTGAATTTCGAGCAAGTCGCTCGCGTGAGAGTATGAAACGACAATTCTCAGGAAAACATGTAAATATCTATAATACAGCCACGCGTAACAAATATGGACACAAACAAATCGAGACTCGATGTGAAATGACAAGGAATGAAAACAGAATGTGTACATGACGTGACGCAGCCTTTGATAACTGGGGAATCATGACGTCGAGATTTTTAGATCATCGATTGATTGAAACTTCTCCCAATTAGCAAGGATTACGTGGTTTTCGTGAATAGAATCTGCCTTAATGCGTTAGATATGGATCACTTAAAATGAAAGTCATACTAACCCAGTCTGCCAGCAGAATTTTTTTTAGTATCACATTTTTGCTGTGGTTTTTACGTTAAAATAGTTCTAAATATGAAGAAGACGGGTGGAAGGCTGGAGTACGTCAGAATTTGTACAAATTCCCTGAAATGATAATGAGCTTTTCCCACCTAATGCAGCTCTTCATCTATATGATCATTTCGTTCAATAACTTCATTTTTTCGACGTGAGTTCCAATTTTACATGATCGCATTTTGTGTTTCGAATTAGCATATAGATGTGCTATTTAACATTCGGTCGAAAGCTGCTTCATTTCCCTCCAACCCTTGCCTCGTGTTTAAAGAAGCACTCAATTCATGAAAAGAAATTTAGAAAAATGTGGTTTTCATTCTTCTTACTCGCAACTTATGAAATAAAGGCAGAAACACTGACCGTTACCGCCAGCTGTAGTGATTATGAATATCGAGATACAGAAATATGAATATGTTCAAGTACGTATAGGTGAGTGTAAACGATAAAATTTGTATCCAGGCTACTGATCAAAGAAACTCCGGCGTAATCGTCCTCGCCAAGGTGGTAGAAACGTGTCAAAGAGCAGCTTCTCTGTGTAGAAAGTGTCTGTACCAGGCGAGAGTTTCCTCCTCTCATTTGTAAGGAAAATTGAGGAGGTGGAGAGCAAAGATTAAAGTAAGACGACATGATCCGTTCAGTAGGGGGAGAAAGCCGAGATCTCGCCAGTTGACGCACGTATGTCAAAAGGAAAAGTAACAGGCAACATTGAAGGGAATATTTTAGAAGCTTGCAGACGTAACTTACATTTCATTTAACATTGCATATTATAATACTATTAAACCCATTTCAAGCACCAGAGTGCCTAACTAATTTTAACATTTTTTAAAAATGTCTACACGTATGAAGTCTCCACCGCTGATGGTAACTTAAACAGAGTTTACAAATCGTTGGTGTCAAACGTAGAAGAAAAAAATACGATTCAACATGCACAGCTAAATCGACCCTGTTTTTGGAAGATCTTTGATATACGAGCAGTTCCTCCGCTTGGAATTGATTAAAAATACTAATTTGACAAGTCATACGAATTAGTTTTCTCGATTAGATTACCAGTTTAGCATACTAAAATGAATGGGAATTTTCTTCATGTCACTAAAACTTAGGAATCGACTTCCGGGTCACACAGTTTACATTATGGTTCCAGAATGAAAAAATTGATTTACTTTGAATTGAATTGAAAGTTAAGATGTGGAAATTCTTAGGGCAAAGAGTTTAATCTCTTTAAAAAAAACAATTCTGAATTCCCGTACTTAGCGCCATCATCTACGACTCGTGTTTCTCGCACGACAAAAAGTACTACAGTATTTAAGAAAAATGTATTCACAAATATACTGTGCAAAGTTACAATATATGTGTATAGAAAAGGTGAAAACTAATGTAAATCAATATATAATATATACGAAGTGTTAGGGAAATAGAGGTACAGAATTTCACACCTACCAGAAAGCGGTCAACTAAACACTTTTGCCTCTATGAAACTTTGCGAAAAATGTGTTTTTCGAGATACCAACTATTATATGCTTGAGAGGATGAAATTTGAAAACAAAATTGCCCGCGAACTATTTATTTATAGAATTATTTAACACAAATTGTTTAAAGTTTCCACCACCGTTATCGATGCACTTGTGATATCTTCGACCTCAAGACATAACAAGCCTTGTTTATTCAACACCTGTGGAATCGATATTCTTGGAGTGCCAGGCCTTTCCTACTATATCCGGCGGTTTCAAGTTGAAAAGTTCATCGATGTAGATAGTGGAAGCTTTGAACAATTAATGTATAGTGAATGTATTAATTGAATAAATTATTGGTGGG
Source organism: Orchestia grillus (assembly GCA_014899125.1). Classification (NCBI taxonomy): domain Eukaryota; kingdom Metazoa; phylum Arthropoda; class Malacostraca; order Amphipoda; family Talitridae; genus Orchestia; species Orchestia grillus. The sequence continues at coordinate 47,243 of VOMN01140993.1, forward strand.
CAATTTTGTTTCCAAATTTCCCTTTTTCCTAACATTAAACAGCAAATATCTCAAAAACAATTTTTTTCGCAAAAGTTCATCGACGCAAAATTGTTTCGTTTGCCACTTTGTGGTAAGTGTGAAATTTATTACCTCTTTCTGTAACACCCTGAATTTAGCGTAACAATTCCATGGAATTAAACAGAGACTCGGAACGACTCAAGATTCCTTCCCGTCGAGGCAATTCCGGCTCTCCGGAATCACCTCATCTTCCGAAAGTCGTAAATTCCGAACGTTTCCTGCAGTTCATCGCTCGGATGTCCAAATAATTGTTCACGAGAGCTTACGCGCCTCAGGTTAACCGCAATTATTGTTAACATCGCAGCCGCTGTTGCCGTTTTCCCGGTTATTGGAACTGGCACTTTCACTCCCAGCGACGATCGGAACACCAAGTGCTCCGAACACCCGGTTGCAAAGGAAAAGGCTGTTCGGAAAAAAAAAAATCCAAATATCAAGAGCTATGCGAAATTTCAAAACTAACGACGTATTTCTAAAGTCGCGACTTTGCATGCTTCTCAAAGTTGAGAAATGTTTTGCTCTTGAGGTCGATCAAGGTTTTATCGGAGCTACTGCCAGCCAGCGGGACGGCTGCGGAAACTTTCCGAATTTATGTCGTGTTTGAGCGGGGTCTCGTGAACTATGTTTTGCGGGCAAATAATGCCATTTTTCCCAGTCTGTTGAATCAGCTTTTCGATTAAAGTTCCTCAACAACTGAGATTAATTCCAAATAACTGTTAGCCAGTAGCTCGATCATACTTCTCCTTCCAAGAAGAAGAAGAAAAATCGAATGGGAATACGAAATGGAGTACAGAATTAATAAATCAAGTTCCCCATTGCGCGCTGGGATTCCTAAAAATAACAGTCGCATTACCTATGGGAATATGTACGCAAATCGCACGTTTCGTGAAGCAAAGAGAAGTGTCTTGTCTGGAACTTGGTAATGCCTCAAAGTAAAGTAGCCGCCAGTTGAGAAAGCAATCAAAATTCAAAAAATAAATTTTTCACTACGCCTTAGTAAGTATGCAATAAGCAAAGCGAAAGTAGTGGATATGGGTACTGTCAAAATTCACTGGACTTGATGCTTATGGGCGAGCCAATTTCTTGAGAGAACGAGTCGAGAAGATTAGATAAAAAAATACCCCAAGGTGTATTGTAACAACGAGCGATTTGAAATATTCCATCTCCCTGGAGGACCCATTTTCCCTAACCTGGTCTAAATAATTCGAAACATATTAGTTAAGAACATCCGTACCAAGTCTTGACAAGATTTACGAGATTCATTAACAGTAAGTAATTCAAATTTTGCATAACACTATAATCAAATAAGAAATAAGTGTGAGAAATAAGAAGAAATAATGAGAGTAAGAAATAAGAAAATGAATAAGAAATAGAAACACTAAGAATGCCTGCAGAGAAAGATGAGGAATTTTAACTAAGGTACACTACTGTATAAAAAATTAAATTCCACGTACAGACAAATAAGCGACAATTACTACACAAGTGACTTAAAGCCTAAGTGCTAGGGCTAGCATACGTGACACATACTGAGTCTACAGGAGTAAATGAAGTCTTGTATTACTGAGACACGTAACATTATCTCGCTGAAGACCACAGTTGCTCCGGCGTGCACTGCATGGGTCCTGCTCCCTGTGCCTCGGCCGAGCGGCGTCCTGCCTCACGGGGAAACTTCAAGCTTTCCTATGGAAATTTTGCGGTGTCCGTTGGTCGCAGTTTCAAATTTTACTGCCTCGGGGTGCCGGAGTTTGGTGCTCGGAGCGTCACCCACAGCTCGACATAACTGAATAAATTTAGAGAGAAATAAAGCGCTCTTAGGCTTGCTGCACAGCACGATCAATGGAGGCCATGCGGGGACGCCGAGAAGGCCTGCACTATCGCAAGTTTTCAATGGAAGTATTTTGCCGCAGCTTTTACGCTTGACCTCGCGTTCTACAGCGTCATTTGAAATCAATCATGCTTACCGTGAAAAAAACTTTAACCGCCGGGTTTGGCAGAAATAATTCAAAATAAAAGGAATCTGAACGGGAATTTTTGATGAAGCCATTATACATACAGCAGAGGCTTCTAACCTTTATTTGCACACGCATGACACTCATAAAATAGTTTTAAACCGACTTCCAAGTAACGAATCCGTACTTCTTAAGTAAAAACTTTAATAGAGTAGTGTTGGCATGGGAAGAATTGGGTCACCCGGGCAGGTCAGCCTACGCGGCCTCTACAGGTGTACTGACACCTGCACTTCATCATGCCCATTTCAGCACGAATAGCTAGGAGGCTGGAGCTCATTAAAGCTTTACAGGCCCCGTATAGATATTATTCTGATTATAGATTCAGTGTCAACGTGGTCTCAGACGCCGTGAAGGCTCTGTAAGCTCATTAAATATTAGCTTCTGCATCTTCGGAAGTTAGATGGTTTCCTATCGCGGCCAGTTGTACGCCTTGCAGATGTATATTTTAAACATCAATCGAAGCTGCTCATTTCTGGAACAAAGAGTGCAAGCACGGTTTGATGAATTTTCTATCTTCTTTTTGAAATGGATGAGTGCCACATTTTCCGGACAGACTATCAAGAGGTCGCACATCACAATGCATTCACATCCTCTTCAGACTAAGAAACGACTGAGAATATTGCCTCTCCATATTCTTCGTTCCTAAGTTTCCGAGATTTTAAGCTCGAGACAAAAAGTTTCGTATCTGCCGGGCTCTATAAATATATACTGTTTCCAAGAAACAATCGAAGGTATAGTTGGCGCTACACGCACGAAGCACTAAGTTCCTACTTGATATATCAGGCAATATGACATGCCTGGGTATAGAACACAGAATAACATAATTTTTGATCTAGTTCTTCCAAGATAACATCCTGTCGCAGCACAAAGAACTTAATCAAGAGGAAGTATGGGAACATTCAGACAGAATCTCGGCTGCAGGTGGGCCTTTGGATTAGACGATTACTGCTGCTCCGCCGTTGATGCCTGCACCAATTTTAACTCGATCCCCTATTATAGGCAATTGGATATCCCGAGGAGGCGCCTAAAGATGGGGGCTTTTAATCCCAGCGGATGAGGAGACCTTTTTTTTGCCGCTTGTTCGTGGCTAAAATACGGACAATACCGGTCTCAACACTTAGGCGTTCACAATAATTGAAAGAATGTTTATTACCATGTCTTCGTGCTTGTTAAAATGAAACGTGGGTTGTTAGTGTCCGCTATTACTGAAAGTGAGGCATAGGATTCTGAATATTTGTTAATCAATGTTTTGCGCCTGAACTTTTCGAAAACATATCGAGTTAAGAAAACTATACATTCAAAACATGGCGTGATGCAGTGTTTTCTACAGCATCAAAAATGAAAGTTGCTGTTAACTCTCGGAAATGAAACTGTGGTACGTATGATATGTTGATGTGTAGAAACCCACGGTAAATCATACGCCTTACTCAGTGCAGTTCATCGTCCCACATAAATCGAACGCTACGCAAAATGCGAAAGTAATTTGCTAGAAGGTGGAAATCTTCGCTTCTTCGCAGATTCCCCATTTCCCATGCGAACTGTGAGGATTGAAGGCGCGTTCGTTGTCGTCGACAAATGCTCTTCACCTGAAGGTTTCTTTCAAGCGAAGTACTGTTCGTTGGCCGCATTCGTATACTGTCGTTATTCCTCAGGAAAACGCGTTCGAAGCAAATCTGGTGCAGTATAAGACGAGCTCCGTCCTTGGTAAGAGTGAATGCACTCAAACGAGGAGCATATCGTCTACTGCAATAGGCTGTTGCTCTTCTTTTTTTTCCTACGGTCGTCAAACAACTCAGCACCGAGTACGGATTATCTTTACCGTAATACCAAACCTGTTTATAAACGAGCTTCAGATACGGTCACATGGGGAATAAAGAAGATTAGGAGGGGGAAAAAGAGAGAGGGAGAGGACAAGAGAGATGGGGGGAGGATTCATGAGAAGAAGGCAACAGGAGCTGCAGGGTCAAATTGCACCTACAAAACAGACGCAGGATGCACTTCCTGCTCCCATTTTCCTACCAACGGACTATTTTCCCCAAGTTTAGGACTTGAAATAAATTATTTTAAATCAAGTGAGATCCTCACGTGGATGTACTGAATAATATCGACCCACTGAATGCGAAATTGATTCGTGAATTCAGAAAATAATTTGTTTCAAGATTCTGGCTCAAAAAACAAGGCAAATTTTCATTCAACTTCTTCATTTATTTAGTGAACAAATGGCATCAAACCGTTCAAAAAGAGGAAATTTATAGCAAGATCTGAAACTCAAATCATTAAACGTTTTATGCGATTAGAACTCATGATTGCTAAGCATGGATTGATCCCAGATCCGAATTACTTTACAGAGAAATTTTGGCTGAAATGAGAAACGCAACTTTCCTAACACGGGTCATGTTACGAAACAGCTTCTAGCGATGACTGTAGTGGAAAAAGAATAGTCAGCTCTGATAACATGAACGCGGGTATCGCCATTTTGGTTAGGAAGGTGATCGTTTCAGGAATGGATTATGCGATTATTAAATGAGGTTTTCACTGCCTACACAGGTGTCATTAGATAGACGAGTAGGTTCCGTTCGCTTCTACACCCTACCTCTCACAGATGAATAATTCAGCGTGCAATAGAAGGATGGAACCTCGCACTCGATCGCGCGAGTCGGTCATTCAGTCGGCATAGTGCTGTCTACACCTGTTGGGTCTCGGTAGGAGAGTGGAGGACATAAATATTCATTATCATATAAGTAGCAGTTGTGGTATCGATTGCAGAGCATCAGTGACTTAGACTAGGTCGCACCGAAAGAAAATGAACCATTTGGTATAAACGGTAGAAAATAGGGAATCTATGCACAAGGTGTATTCCCGCATAGGATCCCCTCCGCATAAAAACGACAAGTTATGATTGAAGAAAAAGAAAAGACAAAGAAGAGATCACGAAAAAGGTGTGAAAATTAGAAGAATCAAAGTGAGTTAGAAAGATCGAAGTCCTGTAGGCCTAAATTTGCTGATGTAATACTATGGTATAAATTAAATGAAAAGTCTGGAAAACTTTTGGAAACATTTATCCTCAATGGGCCAAGTTAACTTTATCTTTTGAAAGAAAATTAGTGGTACTAATTTAAAGATGTTATTTTATTACGTGCATATTCAGACGATTGTTGGAATCCAACGCAGTCCCCTACATGCCACTCCTCATGCAAGAAGTTATTCAATTTTTTACGGTAAGTTCACCTGTAAAGTCTCTCGCGTAGATTTATTTACCAGACCCATCTTTGGCTAAAGTTCGCGTGCTGGCACAACTTTAATTCTTCTAGATGACGACACACTAACATTTCACTCGCTGTTGTGGGAAAACAATGGTAGGAAAGACGAGAAGAAGAGATATTCAAAATTTTTCATTTGTCTTCCCAACAAAATACTTATGCAGAGCCACTGAAAGAAAAAGCGCGTTTGGAGAATGTATTTATAATGATCGTAATTAAGAGAGAATAGTAAATTTCCATAGTATTCAAAGCGAAACAAACGAATTAAAACGCAATGCTTTTTAACTACTTTTTTAATACCACGAATATAAACGGCAAACCTGTCAACTACTTCCAATATTTAGTTCTAATTTTAATCATTTCATATCCAAGTCTCATCAATCTTCTTAACCACTTTCCGCTTATAACCAAATAATCGCCACTTGAAATCTTACAGCTATGAGGTACTTATAACCAAGAAAATGTCTGTGATAAAAACTACTAATCTTACAACTCTGGATTTTGTACCAAATGGGCAACTGTTCCCGTTTATTACTCGCGCTGAAATTCATATCGGTGGAAATCTCATCATCTACAATGGTCAAGTATTCTCAAATTCATTACGTCCGTCGGATTTTCATGCGGTACGCTCATCGTTTCGAGGGCTTTCCATTTCTCTGGCATTCGCAATTCATAGCGAACACTCATTTCCTCCGTCGGAGAGCACTAATAAGTCAAGTTGTACGCGGCTACGCCTGTTCGCTGCTATTAGTAACGGGAGAGACTGAAGCCACGGCCTTAATTAAGAGTCTCCGCTCCTTAATGGAAATGATGCAAACTGATCTCGCGAGTACAGGGGAATCGAGCGGCTCAGGACTACTACATCGGTCCTTCTACTCTCCGCCGCTGGACCTCCAGTTCTGCCTTGTCCGAGGGCTCTTCAGCTCTATTACTTTAGCCTTTCAGGATGAACTAATACACTAACCTTTCAGTATAAACTATGCATCATACATTAGCCTTTCATTATAAACCGAGACATTAGCCCTTCAGTCCAGATAAATACTTGAGCCTTTCAATTTAGACTAATACACTAGCTCATCATTTCATAAGAATATCATGCATAAAGTATAACACAAAGAGTGTCTAAAGTATTTGCTCTAAAATATTTGTGTAGAAGTAAAACTGTTCGTTTAAAAACGAGGAAATAGGAAGATGAATCCATGTGAATAAAATTCAACTTACACGCTGCGGAAGAAGAAAACTGCAGACTTAATTACTGGCCAACCTCGAAATGCCGAGATTCTATTTTATCTTACAGTATTGAATGTTGAGGAATAAATGGAATGGGGAATTGATTACCGACTAAAATCACAAAAACGCAAGGTTCCCGGAGCAGCGACGAGGGAGATCGAGCGTCAGTCTGGATCCCAATTTGTCAACGAATTCTGACATTTTAGAGCAATGAAAATATCGCAGTGAATCAAAGGAAGCGTTACGTAATGACGGATAGTGGGGCCTGAGGATGTTGAACAAATTATGTGGATTGGAACTTGACTGAAACATTCACTGCGTTTGCTACGGTTAAGTTCATTACGGAAACTGCACACACGGTCACAAGTTCCTAGTGTTCGAAGGTATGATTGAAAAAGAATATGTGTCAGTTATGACTTTCACGTAGAAAATATAATTTGCTAACAATTCGTTCCAATCGAAAAGAAAAATTTCAGCTCACAACCAAAATGACAACTATTGAGTGGGAATGCATGAATTCCACGTCATGCTTTAACCCTTTGAATCCTGGCCTTATGAATGATATCCCAAACTTTTCACAATTCGGTAGATTTAAAGTGCGAAATAAAGCCAAGTTGAGACTGATGCTCCTCTGTATGACTCAGAGGGCTGAGCGATCTTGGTACCAATGTGCACTACATTCACAAAAATCAAAAGCATTCAAATTCGAAGTACCTTAAGTAACATTTTCACGTTTCTTTCTACTAGTTGTAATTTATGTATTAACACAGAATATGATATGGGCCTTCTCTCATGATAACCAAAGAATTACAGTTGTTCAGCGTTGATTAAATTGCGCAGTGGACGTTCAAATTGATGGACCACAGGGACATCTTCCCCTCACACTGTCCTCGTCGGCGGAAATTTGACGCTATTTGCGGTGGACGCTGCATCTGAATAATGCACTTACTAGTGCGATGGCAGGAACTGAAAACATTTCATTATTCTTAAAAGGTTTTTCATAGAAAGCAAGTTCCAGACCACCGTCGGTATTGTATCAAATGGACCGAGAAAACTCTTTGTTCCGAGACGAAACGTTTTCTGGGTCGAAAATATCAAGATTGCAGATAAAGTTTCGTTTCCAAGAATTTTTTCCCCTTGATATTACTATATCACGTCAGCAAGGTATACGATCAACACAATAGTACAAGATAAATTTGAATAAAATCATCAAACTGCTGCAAAATCTCATCAAGCGTTGTTGAACAGGCTACTATTTTCAGAAGCTTTGTTCTGAGAACACAATTTTCTAGCTTCCAGCTCCTCGAATCGAACTAGAAGTTTTACTGTCTTTTCGCTTCTAAGGATGCACAGGTGTGCAAATATACCGCTTGCTGTACCATTTACACTATATAACAAAACGCTAAGTTTATGCATCTCTTTCTTTTTGCGTGCCTAGCGTACTCTATGAAATGAGAGAAAATTCATGGGCTTAGATTCCTCGGTACGTATTTGAAATCATCGTACGTCAGAGAAATCAGTCTGGGTAAGTGATACTGAGAATTACATTATTCCACTCGAGATTTACCGTCACCTCTGACGGCATTGAAGGGCTTCTTCTTTTAGAAAGAACGAAGACAGACGACCAGACTGGGACGACACCAGGCCGCCCCGTGACTGCGAGCGACAGGGTCAGAGGTGCAGGGGCTGCAACACTACAGGGCGCCTGGGAGGAGAGCTGGACACAGAAATTAGAGTGGCAGGCGCTTGGAGGGTATGTAAGAGACGGCTAGTATGCTAAATGCCATGGTGAGAGGGGAAGCGAGAGTGAGGGTCTAGGAGGGGAAGTGAGAGTGAGGGTCTAAGAGGGGAAGTGAGAGTGAGGGTCTAAGAGGGGAAGCAAAAGTGATGGTCATAGAGGTCAATTAAAGTGAGGGTGTAAGAGAGGAAGTGGAAGGGTCTTAGACCTAAGAGGGAAAGTAACAGTGAGGGTCTAAAAGAACCTTTATTAATTCTCCAGCACCCTTCACCGTTGGGTTTTCAAAGCCTTACAACTACTGACGTGGTGAGGGATGTGTGGTTTAAGCTTCCTTTCCCAAGGGAAGTACTCACTGGTTGCGTGAAATACCTTGCTTGAGCCGGGATTCGAACCCTGAACGTCCCGGCTGCGAGGCCATCATGCTAACCAATACGCCATGGAGCCCACATGGAGCCCACTAAAAGAGGAAGTGAAGAAGTGGAAAGGGAGCAAGGGAATAAAGGTTACAAAAGGAGGGAGTGAAAAGAGTGGAGTAATTTAGTATTACGTCTAGTTGGCAGGATAAACACAGGGGAGAAGCACTAGCTTGTGGAAGGGTAAGCGAGGGAAGCAGCAGCGGGCAGAGAGGGCGCGCAGAGGTAGGAGAAGCTGCTGCACATAACGGCAAGGAGTNCGAGATTGCTTACGAAGGTCCGCTGCCTCTGACGATGATCAGGCAAGCACGATGTGATCCTTGTCTTACGAGTTCTCTACGAGAGCATTTGCATCGACGCAACGGCCGAATTAGGCTTCGTCTACAGAATATTACATCCATGTTAATAGAACCCTTCTTCCCGCAGTCATGAGCCGATAATTGACGGTGCAATTGTCATAGTCCAATGCAGAACTTTTCATTCAAGTAAGTCGTACTAATTTAGCGATATAAACGGTTTGTTCGGACACAATTCGGTCTGCATATCTTTTTATCTCATGATCCCAAGTAGAATTGGACGAGCCTAAGTCGACTTAAAGAATTTGAAAGTTAACATTTACCACTAGTTTTTAAAAACTCTCGTTGAAGGTTCATTGAACAAAATTTAATGATAAATTGGAATGAATATGTTCACAATTTTTTTTTAACTGTGCGAACATACGGTGTATTTTTTCTGTATACTATAAATAATCTCTTCATTCAGTTGCGTTTCTTTCAATAGAAACAGGACAGCAGTAAATCTTTTGGTTCATTTTGATGAACACCATTGACATAGTTTGTTCAGGTCATATGGAACCGATTTATTGAAATCAGCATCGCTGCAAGCTTTTGAGGCCATCACAATTTTTAGCTGAACTAGGCCCGAAAACCAATAAATAATCCATGACATTCCCTATGCCTTGCAGAGCAGCCGCATCAATAATTCACAACTCCAGTACCCTTCACAGTCGCATTCTTGAGCCGTTGCCGTGAGCACGCGCTGGATCAATTGGTTGATGTCGTCTGCCAGTCATTTTGTCGTCATTCACACGAGACATTAAGCTCCAGGTTACGGCATCCGCAGCCGTAAAGTCTGTCATCCCCACTCATTCCTTGTGGCCAGTCACTCATGTACAGCGCTGGGGACCAACAGTTTCCGGCAAATCTACTTAAAAGTATCACACTACGTTCGTTCGCTCACTCTACAGCACCTGGAAAAAAAATTTGCGGCACATCTACTTAACATTTCGCAGCATTAGATTTTTTAATGTTTAACGAAAACAAATCCACAGAAGCACTATATTGTTTTAAGGAGCCATTTCTGATATGATACCAGGTGCAGTTCAGGGTTAAAGAGGCTCACTTCTCTCGTTCGGAAGTTCTACACTTCGATGATACTTTTGCTGTCCAAAACCGTTCTAGAATACTCTCGTTTGCATCTAATTTCAGTTATAAAATAGAAGCAATTGATACAGTGCAAGTTCAGGTTGTGGAAAAGAAGACAGAGGTAATTCCCATGAAATAATCACGTTTCTCCCATATCTTACGTACACAATCTGCCGTACTTCATACTTTCGCTCAACATCGTTTTCTCACCTCTCCTCTAGATATTGGATTGAGAAGAGAGCTACCTTGTGTTCGCTAATTAGTTAAATCACAACCCACTTGCAACTAAAAAGTGACAATGCATGCGTTTTCTATATTTCCACCACGACTCAACGGTGTTCATTTACAACAAAGAGTTATTCCAAGCACACCCATTACTTGCTAACAAAGCAGCGTTTCGACTCCTTTTATCGCGTATTATTCTGGAAAATTTCCAATACTGAAATTTCGCTTCAAAACCACTGATTTTGAGAGACTTGAAGTCATCGCCTGCTTACTACGCAGTGACAACAGTAAATATTGCCTAACGTCAATTTGTCTTCAAGGTCAGATCTGCTCACCTGTTGCAATTGAAATGCTTACGATTCTACAAGTTCATCAATTTGCGCTATTGCACGACTGCCAGCGACGTTGTGTTGCTATAGTGACGTTTTACCCAGTGGGTACAGTTAGGTTAATGTGTTTATTTGTGCGTACATGATCTTGTTGTGATTAAATGTATGACAACTAGTACAAGTTTGCACCAAAGACGTAGTAAAATAATCAATTGTAAAAAACTAAGTTAATTTGATTTGTACTAATTGAAGCTATAGAGTATTTGTGCCAGTTACAACGGTAAAAAGTTCTAACCCTGTCACTCTCAAAAGCGACTTTCGCCTCGATCGAATTGTGGCAGTTATATTTGAAGAATCTTTGATTTAAAGAGATCCAGAGAGGCTCATGAAGATTGTATTTCTGAATATTTCCCCCTGATAACTATACCACAGAAAACTGCCATTCGATTAAATTATTTTACATATATTGTAAGTGGATAGTTCGCAAGAAATCCCCAATCTTTAAATTTTGTAAAATGTCATCGTACGCACACTGTCCTCGGTCGTCAACCTCCAATGCCTGATCACTCGCGGGTTTGAACACGTTAGGTTCAGCCTGCGGTATGTTCCTGGAGGGATGGCCAGATATTGCCGTCGCATTTAATTCCGTGATTTCCTCGAAATAAACCACAAGTGTGCACAAACTCGTGTCACTTCATTTGCACAGTCAAGTTGCCCTCACACCTGACCAGCCAATTGAACACCAATAGCTCGATATTCCACCCTCTAATTTACGTTTTAGGCTGCTGAATCTCGAGGTTCGTTGACCTCCGAACTTATCACATTAGTAGCGGCAACTATACAGTTGGAGTTCACTCCCCAACACAGCTTCGCTTACGGACTAGGACTTGGGTAGAAATCCACGAATGGGACCCTTGGCTCGGTGCTGTTACCCTATTCTATTCATATTCTATTGCACGGTTAGAGCGTGGACACCAGTGCACAAACGGCATCGCCCCGAGAGTCTAACACCCCGCGGTCACAACGCCTAGGATCACAGTTGGGTTCTGTGCGGGGCTCATACAAGGCCTCATTGAAGGCACTCCTGTGGCAATAAACCGACGGTACTTCTCTTCATGCTCTAGTTCTGAACCGACTTCCAATCGTTAAGAAGTACCAATTTTATTTCCTGTTTAACGTTCAATAATAGGTCTCCTCATACAACGAAGCTGTAACGAATAAATGCGAAAGCATAACGGTATACGTTGATGGGTTTTATGAATTTTTAGAACTAAATGGGATCATCATATTCGAGCTTAGTTCAACTCCTTTTTTATCTTAGAAACTCATCATTTTTCAGGCATATTTTTCAGGCAAATGAAAGAATTATACTTCTCATAGACAAACATGAATATTGAGCAATACGAATCAATTTGATAATTTTTATTCAACTTATTTTCTTGAAGTAAAAACTATTTTCTAATTGCCAGTCAATACGAGAAGCCTGCATTAAAATCGCGTGTTTACAGGTACAAATAACTACACTTGGTTCTGTATAAATCAGGCCTTTGATAGCCATACGTTGTCAAGTGAATAGCACAGTAATTGAGCGTTGCTTTTGTAATTACTTTATGGCCAATAAAAGCTGTCAGTGTTTACTTAGAGTGCACCTTACATGATCTAATCTCGGTATAATTGCTCGGCATGGTCGCTAGGCATCGACCCGACATGTGCTAACATCCTTTGATGTCATCACCCTTCAGAAGAGACTGAACTGCGTTGTGACAGGGCAGTCACACAAGGCAGTATGGGCCACTAAATCATCTAGGTTCTATCTGATACAGATCAGGTTATTACATGACGAGATTTTAAAATTGGTGCAGCTTATCTGTGAACAATTTTCCTTAGTTTGCATTCCTTATCTCTGTATATTAGAAATGTACAAAAGCCCTACGTTGAATTATATTACTCGCTTCTAGGTTAAAGCTTCATTAAGTACATTTTTGAAGTTTGAGTTCAGTAATTAGCTCATAAACATGGAAGGATTGTATGATAGGTTCCCTCCTTAGAAGGACACGATAAACTGAAGCATTTTGTCTTGTTTGTGCCGAGTATTGAGGAGATTGTAATGTATTCAGGGATGTTTGTGTTACGCAAATTATGTTAATGAAAGTCAAATTAAAATGAAATCATATTTGAAAAAATCACTGACGAGATTAGTTTCAAATAATATCATTAATTTTCCGATGACCATGTTGAGCAGTACACATAAAATGAAATAGTTTTGGCGTATAAGCAACGATTCAGGCAGAATTCATTGAACAGTCATGAAATACTCTAAGTCATCACAAGCACAAATAGCTTTCAGATACATACTTTACTCACATGCACCCACTCAAAGCAAATCTTCGATCACAATACCTTCAAAGACGCTGCACTGATTGACAGAGATTTGGAATTTCACGCAGAGAAACAAACCTCAGAATTTCCCATCTGAATTTCGGGCATGAAACATGACCTTCAGGCTTTCCCACCTGAATTTCGGGCAGGAAAAATGAGCTTCAGGATTTTCCATCTGAATTTCAAGCAGGAAAAATGAGCTTCAAGATTTCCCATCTGAATTTCGGGCATGAAACATGAGCTACAGGATTTCCCATCTGAATTTAGTAACAAGTAATGCCTTAGTAACCCCACCAATCCACACGAGACATCATACCGGCTTACATAGGCTGCGTTCTCTCCAACAGCAGCGGCTTCGCGTATTGGTTCACATCTTCCTTAGCTTTATTTGCGCATCTTTGAGAAGATTGCGTCTCTGTTAATTGGTGGCCGGTCTGAGCTGAGCCATTGCTCTGCCGTGGCTCCTCCAATGAAATTGAGGAGATTCTCGGCACCCACGCGTTGGAACGGACATTTCGCTAAGCTCAAACCTACAGACAGAGCTACGGTTACGTAGAAATGAAGCTTTTGTAGTGGCTTTACATGATCTCCTACATCGTTCACTAATTCTCGGCACGTTTTCAGTACTGAAATATGCATCCAAAGGAAGGCTCGTGTCCATCGCTGGTGACGAACAGGGTTTGAACTGCAACCTGCAGGTGGGAAGTTGGCTCGACCCTCGCGCAGCGTTTGGATGTGGAATTCTCCTGCCGGGATTTGGTTTTCTTATCTAGCTCCCTCAATATCTAGAGCACTTCTGTCTATCTATAATTCAGTTATAACTCAATTTTCAATTTCCGTCAGTTTAGTTTATCCTTCAGCATGTAGGCCTGTCGTTTTAGTTTTACTAATTCTTTTTTCCATTTAGTTCAAGTTTATTACTAATCTGTTTGTAAACACTAGCAGGTCTGCCTTCAACTGATTCCATGTTTCTAGACACTGATACTTAACAAACTTTTTACGCAGTTTCAATTCGATTGTAATGTATCAACGTTAAATTTACGTTGAATTTATGACTTTGTTGAAAAAATTCCGTACAGTTCTTTAAGTACCTCTTTTCAGCTTGATTGAAAATCGCCTGATTGAACTGCAAACTCCTCTCTGTACGACTTCGAGAAGCACTCGGGAGGCTCAGTTACACGCTCATGCAGTGGCTGCTCTTGAACTTTGAAACTGACTCTAAAAGTCAAGATAAAACTTATTCGGTGCCAGTATTGTAAAGAGTAGTTAGCAAAATACAACATACAATTAAAATCAGCACTAAAACAAATTAATACCTCCTAAAACTAATATAACTCCTTCAGCTTTCTAATTAAAATCGCCTGAAGTAAATGCAGCGATAATATTTAGGAAATATCAATAATAATAATAATCATAAGAACAATAATAATTATCCTACAAATCTCTTTAGCTGCCAAGATCAGAAAAATAGAACATTTCAGCGGCTGCAATTTCTCTTACACGAAGCAGCCCGATGACGTGAGAGGTGTCGCAGCTACGCAGGAGAAGTCCTGAGGAAATATTATTCAATATGCCGTCAATGCCAGGCGAGGCGCTCAGCCTTCCTGGCCTGCACGCATCCGCCTCGTGACTCACGGACACCGTTGCATTTAAAAAAGACGCGTTTTTATCCTTTCCTCCCTCATGCCGCTGTAAACACAAGTCTCAAAAATTTGTTTCAAATTTTGAGTAAAACCTCATCCTTTGAAGCTTTATTAGAGGAATGGTGAATGTAGCGCAGTCGAGCGCTTTAATATGCACTTTACATCCCCGAAGACCGGGCGTCATCCGCTACTAAAGTTAGACGGCGAGAGAAGCCTGATGCCTCTCCAAGCTGTTTTGAATATACTTTTTCAGCTAAGAAAACCCTTCTTTGTCCAAAATAACTTCAATTTCATTTCTATTTTTACCACCAGTGTTACAATCAATTGTGATTCGATGCGAATTGCGTGAAGCCAAGTGGGTGCACGCCACTCGAGTAACGAGGGCTGAGTGGGCGCAACGAGCGGTTACTAAATTGCGTAATTCTCTGGTGCTTGAGGTCGGCCGCACGCGACCTACCTCTCAGAGTCAAGGAACTGCAGGATGCCGCAGTTATATTCTTGTATAGAGTTGAATAAGGTGACTTCATTTGAATAATGATCTCACCGACTCAAAACTGAACTATCATCACTTAGACACGCTACGTCTCCATTGTTCCTGGCGTAAATTAGAATCTGTTGCTTTTTTGTGGCCAGATTTAGATAAGCTTCACAGCACGAAATTGAAGCTTTTCATATACGTGAACATTGGCGGATTTTATAACCGTCTTTGATTTAGCCGCTCTCAGTGCCCGATTTTTTAATACCAAGCCCTGCTAATTGTCCCTCAATGACAGCAGCATCATCCGATCAATGAAATCGAATCCTGAAATCGATAAGCAAAATCAAGCCATGGGCAAAATTGTTCGAATTTATACCATATTGATGGCATAATCTAGAAGACATAGCGAGGTAGGCTGGAAGGGTGAATGGGATCGCTAGTTCTGACAGAGGACTTTTGTACATCAGTGTAGTGTGTCCCCTCTGACATTACTGCTACCTTTTCCTATAATAATATTTGCACTTCCTCGTCTTACTGAGCTTGTATAAGCGCTATAGTAGTTGCTTGCTATACGGGGTGTCCCAGAAAAAAGGAAACCCATTTTCAAATT
>VOMN01141002.1:0-10204 GCA_014899125.1 Orchestia grillus
ACATACATAAGGTTCTTTGTGTTTTTCTGTATGTTTTATTTTTATTAGTCATAAATACTTTGTAAGTATCATAATGTTTACCTACAACATAAATAAACGATTATATTTTACTTATTTTAATTTGAACTTTACATGTTTTAATTTGAGCTTTACATATTTTAATTTGAACTTTACTTATTTAATTTGAAAGTAAAAAGGTGTAGATAACCCGTGACCTGTTAGGTCAAATAAAATTTTAATCACGAATTGTTAATCAATGGGTTAATGAATTTTTTATTAAGACAGCGCTCATTTAATTACAACATTTTTTGTACAACTTGGATTATTTTAAAAAATCTTCCAATGAGATCTTCAAGAAGACTAAAAATTATCTGCGAAAAATCGACTCTTATAGGCAAACCGAATCCGAAATATATAACATGCAGGTATGTCGGTCCTAACAATACAGGATTAAACGAAGAGTATAAATTTCAAATATCTCAGAGCCGACAGGCAAACGATTCTGCTCGCTGTCTCATTCCCGTATCCATTTTACAAACTTGCCCGACTCAAATTCTTTTCTTTTACATGACAGAAGTAAGGTGGGGCTTATCCGTGCTTATTCAGGGCCCACATGTGGTATATATATCCTGATCCCGGTTCTTCGTCATTCCTCATTTGATTGCAAGCCTGCATCTGATGTAAATTACATCTGGTAAATAAATGTTTCTAAATGTTTCTTATTTGCCGCCTTTTCCGGGATATCGATTTTTATCTTCTCCTCTCGAGGAAAGCATTCCTCCCGGTGTATCAAAAAGTGGTGGTATTGGGAAAATATTTCTGTATAATTGTTGTTTATGGGAGTTTACTTTAAGTACGAGTGATAACGTTGTTGTACTGTTGGATACGAGGAAAACAAACAGAATGGGAAAAATTTACCGGTCTTCCTTAAGGGAAATTAAAATAGCAAAAAAAAAGAAAACAAAGTAGCTACTGATGCGTCAGATAAACCATTTATTTACATGATTAGGGGTATACCTTCAAAGATTTTCTCTGCATTAGAATTTTCTAAGCTTGTAGTACGGCTCACTAATTGATAACTACTATTCGTACTAATATAATGTACCGGGGGAACACTTTTGTTCCACATACGCATTTCAAAGCGGGACACCGAATGAGAAGTAGTGAACTTTAAATTTTGGACGCAATTGCCAAACCTGAGCTCTTCCTGGCCTTACTCAGTGACGACTGAGTGTCGCCGGGATTGGGCATCCAAGCAAGATCACTCGTAGTTTTGGAGTTTTTTGTAAAAACTAGGAAATGTTCTGAAGGAAAGGCAATTTCTCACTATTCACTTCATAAAATATGTATCAGGACTCGCAGAATCGTAAATGTTTACTTTCATCTGTTTTAAAATTTTCTCAACTTCTGCAGTACACATTAAGATTCTTGTGGAAAAGATTCATATCGAAAACTTTTCAAATCATCCAAATACATTATAGGTGAACACTTTGGTGTAATGATAAGCATACTGGTGCCGCAGTTCAAATTGTAAAGGTCAGAAAAACAACGTATTTCGCAGAACCAAGAAACATGACAAATAATTATGTATTACACCTGCCCCCAACTTGATGTTAATTTATAGTAATTCCTCTGAGTAGAACAACCCAACATTTGCAGGATTTCATTCCTCTATAGCGTGCTTCTTCATAAAATTCATTTAGTGTATTTTTTTACACAAGAAAATATTTGTTAATACTGTACGTATGCAATTAATTTTGCAAAACGCAGGGTAGAGTTCATGCATGCACTAATTTTTTTAGTATATTATATTTGTTAAATTTAATAAGTTAACGACTTGGGCAACAATTTTGTACCCTCCAGAAATAACTGTTCGATCTAAAATTTTATTGAAGCATACAAGAATATCACTGTTTTTGCTTTGCAGGTTTGCAGGTTTTTTTCGTCAGAAGCGACTGAATGATTTTATTATAGATTTCATACATAAATTTTACACCGGTAGAATGCGATGCATCAGATTTTCTGAAGTAATTTTCCACTGTATAAAAAAGCGCAACGACCTTCCAGCGATAGCAAAGGCCGACTATAAAAATTTTTATGCGAACGAGATTTGGGATACGCATGGTACGCCAATACTTCTTCGTTGATTCATTTCTTATTGCACAGAGTGTAGCTGAATCTTTGATCGAGCGATTCCATATAACTTTTGAGAATTCTACGATTGGATATCCAAGTGTACTCGGTAGCTAGACAAGGAAATTTTATGTATTGTGTTGCGCGATGTTAAACATAGGCAAAGCCTATTTTACGGGATTAAAATATCTATTGTTTGTCTCGAGGAAAAATTGTTCTTTTGCATGGGTTCTGAAATTTGTATCATTATTGGGACCTAGAGCCCAATTGATGAAACTCATTTAACATGCAGAAACTTGAGGGCTTAAGCTGGTGAAATAACTGAATATGCAACGCAACTTAACGCTGACTGTTACAGTGGAATGAGTGCAATATAGAAAAGAAAGATGAGAATGTAAGGAGAGGGAGACAGGCAAGGAAGTAGTCGCAGCACAGGACGTGTGCTCGCTACACTGTTTGGGCAGCTGTGTTCAACAGTTGCCTGCCATTTCTCGCATCTGCCCAATCAATTTTGTGGCAGAACGAGGTAGTAAAAGAGTTCCTTGATGCTCGTAAATCAATTAATAACCCATTTATTACCGGTTTAGATCCACTGCGGAAACAGCGTAAAGCTACAAGTAAATTTCATCAGAAGTTTTTACGTTTATGGACAACACGGTGAGGAAAATCATGAATATCCAAACGAATTATAAATGCACGTAATATTTGCGACGACTTATTAGAGATAAAAATTGTGCATATTCATTTGAACGAATCGCGTTTGATTTGTTATTAAGCGCATGGTTTTTTATGAACTTATTTATTTAACTTAAAAACTAACATCGAATTCATTGTCATTTGTAATTTGAAAAAAAATATTATTCGTAGTTTTAATTTAGAAAACCCGATGCTGATATGATTTTTTTTAGTTCTTAAACATTGCTTTTATGGAATTGAATTCTTGATGACTGAGTTATTTTGAAGCGCTTGACTGCATGGCAGGAGACATTTTATTATTCTTTGTGTACTCGTAGAATTTTCTAAGCCAAGCTTAAGTCGTACGCTCAAAGATTTAGTTTCGCTCTCTAAAATGAAAAAAAAATATATGTGAAGAAATATCAGAGTGCCGTATTAAAATCTCGTTTGCCCCTAAAATTTTATACTAGTACTCAGTGGAAGTCATTAGGACCACAGTGTGTAAGAGACACATGCACCATTCCGAACCCACTCACAGAATCAGAACAAAGCTAGAAGATGGGGGGTCGATGTTTTGCTTTGCTCATTGAAGAAGAGTAAGATTAAACTAAAAGACGATTTCATTAACTATAGGTGTTTTTATAACCTTCCAAACTTTCGACCTAGAATAGTTCGGGCACCTCGACCCAAGCCACACTTGAGTGGCGCTTCTTTAGGAATGGAGTCCTTAAATCATCATTTTCAAAGGGAAGCTCTCCCCCAGTGTGTCGAACCCGTGACGGTAGAAAACAATATGTCGGCCTATTTCATTACGTTAATCTTAGAAAATTCTGATTTTGTTGTACGTAGAGTATAAATATAATAAGCTCGCTTTTAAACTACTTTACGGTGAGAGAAATTAGGACTGTGATATAAACACATTTCGTCAGGTGCCATAATCAGTTTTATCAGAATGGAAAGAAGAAGTAGAAATTGTACATTATTTAAAAATTTGATAGATAAAAGTTATACCGAAGCACCTCCACCTAAAATCAAATGTAAGAATTTGGAAGGAACTTTCATATATAGTACATGATATATTCGTTAGAATGTATCATGCGGATAAACAAGACCAAAGAAAAGAAGCACGGATTGGTAAGACGCCAATTCAGCTCGCTGTGGATAGCACAGCTCGAGCTGGTTCTCACACGTTCTTTGCTGTACAAGTTATTCACTCCCTACGTTTCAATTTTTATTTGTTACTTCGCTTCAGAAAATTATTCACGGGAATAAATTATTACTCCTATAAAAGGAATGATGTGCTCAATTTATCTTTGCTTTTCATTCGAATAAACGACCGAGTTCCAAAGTCACTCGTCTGAATTATTAGCTTCAGGACTGATGATTGCAATCGCTCTTCGTAGGAGGGGACATTACTGTGGCATAATTATTTACATTTTTTTATGATGACACGAGAGCGACCAGCGCACAATTCTTATTGAACCAAAAAATAAGAAAACTGTTAAGGTTAGTTGCCATGTCACACCTCTTTTAAGAGCATTTCTTTAGTGAACTCTTGGACTTAGAACAACTGGAAAGAAAAGTTAAAATTTTGAGATTTAGGCATCTTACAGCATTTTAATTAACGTTCTAATTTTATTAAAAGTTCTTGTAAGTTCCGATGATTTTATTCTTACATATGTTGATATATATTGTAAGCAAGGATGTATTACTAAAGAACGAATATACGTACGAGTATTTCCAGCCATTGCAGTTCAGCAACTGTGA
The DNA here is from genome assembly GCA_014899125.1 of Orchestia grillus. Taxonomy (NCBI): domain Eukaryota; kingdom Metazoa; phylum Arthropoda; class Malacostraca; order Amphipoda; family Talitridae; genus Orchestia; species Orchestia grillus. Next base: position 4,576 of record VOMN01141002.1, read on the forward strand.
GCGTGCGTCATATTCAAATACCATAATTTACAAGTTCTAAATTATATAAAAATCGAGATCTCGGTCGAGTGCTGTAACCAAAGGCTGTAGATAAACATTCCAGATTTTAATTTCCCAAAACTATTCACCATGTTATCGAACATTTTTACAGGAGATTCATGTAAATTCTATTTTATCGCCATATAGTATACCAAGAGTAAAATTTTAAATATTTGTGTAGAATATTTACGTCTGTAACATTGTACCTAATCTCGTTTTATCATCACGTTTGCTATTAAACGCTTGAATTCATCAAATGAAACCCATTTCCGAGCAGTTGCTACCGACATGGGTTTCGTAACTAGGTATCAAATATAAGTAACGGTTTTGGTTGAATATTCAAGTCCCGCGTCAAACATACTTTGTGTGCACATGAAACCATTTACTTGCAAAAAAAGAGATATCTACATAATTAACGATTTTGACTCCTTAGTATCAAATGAATAATCTCAGTGAGTTCCACGAATGTTGCTTGCTAGGTGTTTAATGATAAACGACATCTCAAGTGTGCAACTACTTCTGCCCCCACATTGTATGCATTACCGTGGGGACTTCTGTCCCCATGGTAAGACAATTTGCATAAGGCCCATTTTTCTCAACTTCTTAAATACAAGACCACGCTAACGAATCAAAAATAGAGAGAGACACATAATTTTAAAAATAGACTGCATTCTCTGCAATTCTGGACCTGATTGAATGAGGTATTGGTATGCAGGCGAAACTGAGTTTTCATTCATCAGAATGCTATTGTTTCACACGTTTTGGAAGCTCAGAACAGTGGGGAGAGCAAAAAGAGAGCAGACAATCTCAATGAAAAATGCAACACTTTTTACTTTATGTTCTTGCCGCGAGACAAGATGGTTTGTAGCAATGATCAGTAAGAGCACGAGTCATGTGCTAGGTGTTGTAAAGTTGTCAGATACAGAAAAGTGTTTTGGGGACATTAAAAATATGAGCATACGGTATTCGGTATTACTCAAACATGAAGCTAGAAGTGTAAGTAAGGTGTGGTAGAGGTAGAGAGAGATGGAGGATATAAAATGATTGCTAACATGTGAAGAGCACAACATTTGAGAGCTATACTGACTGGGAAAGCAACATTTACTAAAATATGCTTGAACCAATTTTCCATGTATTTTAGGTTGAATACGATTATAGAAATGTTTTTTACATCCCTTACTAGCAATGAACTCGGAAAAGAGAAAGTAAGGGTATTGATTCAGGAAGGATGAAGAGCAAAATTTTACGCGGTCCTAATTTCTCGACGAATTTCGTGATGGTTTGGTCTCGATGTCTCCTCTCTTACTGAAAGAAGGTGAGTTAGATTAGGAAGATATCCACTATGAGGTGATGGGGATGACCAAGTGAGAGCTGCCGGATCCGGTGAGTAAGCACAAACCCTTCCGAAATTTCTTATCCGTGCATTCGTATATGACTCTGGGTCACGGATCCCGACAAAGTAAAAACATACGATGCCTATAGAGGAGTATGGCAAGGAAACCAGCTTTTTTCAATGACAAAATCTGCAATTCCAATTCATGTTTATCAATTGGGACCGTAAATTACATTCAAGTTCCAAAACTTTGTTAATCAGCGAGTCCTTAAAGTTGTCAGTTGACTCTGCAATACCAACACATTTACTTCAATTGTACCCTATTTTAACCTACAATTGTGTTCGTAAACTTAATTTCCATTGATCAATATTTATTGAGCTGCTAGTTGGCTAACTGATAAGAATCTAAAATATTTTTGTTTGGTTAATCTCCGCGAGATTTAGTTATTCAGTAAAGACGCTCACAATTCTCGAAGCTAACATATGATTAGGCGAATTTTTAGAAAAATGAATTCTCGGTAAGATCTCCTTAGGTAAAAATCATTTCAACTGGGCTCAGGATATGGGAAACTTTTCAATATTTATTACTCGTATTCGAAATAATATTACCGATTTTTCCCGTGAATGATGTTAGCAACAGTCAGAGGAAAATGAGCTAATTAGTTACCCGAACTAAATTTCTTTAACTCACTCATGAAAGTCCTCCATGGTAGTGATACAGGACATTTTTTGTATGTTTTAATATCTTAGTCAGGCCTTTTTAAAGATTTCCATACGTATGACTTTGCTTGGAACTGAATTCTAATTACTTTTTAAAAGAACAAGTTAGAGTCGCTTATCAAATGAGGTTTTAAAATCATTGACCCTCCAACAATGAAGGGCTGGTTACCTCATTAACATTCATTTTCTTTTCAGAGATTTTGTAACCAGACGAATACCGACCCAGGGTCATTATGACTACTCAGATATCAAGTAATTAACATACTTGTACGTCTAAATGTCTAGGTAAATAATAACTAAACTTACATACCTTGAAAGTTTGTTGACTGGTTTATTTCAGTTGGATTTAATCGATTTTTTTGGATAATTAAGAGTAAATAAGGCAAATTGAACATTTTTAACTCGTAATAAGAACGTGAGTGGCCCGTTAACAATCTTACAATAGCAGCACTATCGGGCCGGACGTAGAGACCTTTCAAAGTATTGTTTGTCCAACGCACCATCGCAGAGCGCATTCACGTGACCACTCGCCATCAACCCATGACCTGTACCTGTGTATCTGTACCACCTTAAGCACTAACCTGTGTATTTACTAGTTTGCATGAGGAGCATTTCCAAAGACAAAATGATAAATAGATTTCTAAAAATTTGCATTCTAATTATAGTTTCAATCTTTCTGGAGTTACTGTGTAACTTGCTGGTTTTTATTCCTATATATATGAGAGAAAAATTCCACTATGAATCATTGTCTAACTCTCACTTTTTATTTCGCAACTGGGGAGCTTCTTTGGATCATTCCTAATTTTGAAGTTGAGTGTACACGTCTGACCAGAAAGAAAGTTTACATTCAGGACAAAGTTTAGGAAAATTACATAAATGAACGACATCATACCTAACTTGTAGAAAACGATTAATTGTCTCTTGATTGACTCGAATATCTGTTGCGCTTCGTAAATCCAGCTTTGACTCTCATGAGACTTGACTTAATTCTCGACCCATGTTATGAACGAATTATTCCTTGCATCGTCGAATATGCATGTTTACGTAATTACATCGTAGCATTTACAATCGTGTAATCGACTTCTGTTTTTTCACTTGTATTTACAGTATTTGTTTTTCATTCGTTTGTCCTATCAGTAAACAACATTTGATGACGAAGCGACTCAAGAAGTGTCACCAATTTTAAAACATGAATCGAGCAGCACTTAAAACACTTTCACTAGCATTTGTCTATTTCCTTGGTTCCACTTGATCTTGCTCTTACTTTTGGCGATTTGAGTGAGCAAGTCCAATTATTGTTTGCATGCCATCCCTACTCTACGGTTCCTTCAGATATGAGTGCTGATCGAAAAGTCATTTCTTACAGGGCGATCAAACAGGCTCTGATTGATCTTACCAGACAGTGACTGAAACGAATGCGAACAGGAAAGAAACTGAACGTTTTNTCCAGCTTCCATCCGTCAACGATATGCACACATGGATTCCAAATTTTATATTGGCGTTATTGGACGTTTGTTCCAGTTTTGATGTATCAGTAAAGATTTCGCAAATGTGATGCTTTTCCCACACAGTTTTCAAGCGTTATATTCGCTTGAATTCATCAAATGAAACCCGCGTTCAAGCGTTATATTCGTGCCGAAACAAGTTGATTTTTCTTCTCAAAATGTCTAAAATATTCTACACGTAATTCAGATACGACGTGACCGGAAAAATACCATAATTATTATGTGAAAGTTGCGTCACAAAAATGATTGAATACTTTAGTCACCGGTATTATGTAATTTCAGTGTATATGAAGCTGTTTGCTTGTAGCTCTATACTCGGCTTCACAATTTTACTTCGTTAACTAGAATTTGCGTTCTATTGAAGTTTGAAGCATTTTGCCGTAATAGACGCTTAATCAAAATGGATTTTAGAGTGAGCATTTCATGTGTCTCCACTGTGTGTAGATCATATACATTTATGTCTGAAATGAAATATTGCATTAAAATAAACATAAAAGAGAATGTATAAAGTGGATCACTTTCAAGACAAGCTTAGAACGTTAAAACAAATTAAGTCCTCAAATGACTTTACAATACAGAAAAATCCTGTACTCCATGCATGATCCGCATTACTTCACGCGTGAAATGCTTTGCTTCGCAGTATATTCTTCAGTTATGTAGGCACTTTCAGGAGAAGTTGTAAAAATTTCGTAATTTTGAATTTAAAGTCTGATATAGGAAAAAGACCTTAATTTAAAAAAAAAAACACAGCCCCACTTGCAGTAATTGAGCATAAAGTTCGATAAAATGGTGAAGCAATGTGAGGCTTGACAAAGTATGAAAAATGGAGATGAACGACATAAGAACTACACGACAACGCTGACATAAGTTTGCTATATCTCGGGGGAATTGAATGTATGAAGATAATGGAGGATCAGCGGTAAATCAAATGAGTGGCAAGATTGAACTCCACTTTGCGGAGAAAGTTTTCCCTGACGGTAAGAGGTCTCTATGGATTTGGGTGGGTACACAAAGCACCTTTGAGGGACAAACTAGAGCTACGAAAGAGAATAGGAAGAATGCTAGTGTACTATTGGTCTTTGTCGTGTTATTACCTCACGAGGCACACACATGAAAGAGAAAAAAATATTGTGATAATAAGTAAACATCTCCGCCCCTAGAATACGGATGCAAATAAATAAAACTGCGAATGCAGATTGAAATTCTGTATCGTTCACGCTCGAGACAAAGACATAGGCGCCCAAAACGTCCTGGTGACGTCGCGTACGGCTTCCCTCGGTAAACATACGCGTTTGATCAGACCTCAAGCGACGCACTCTTCCTTCTCCAATGAGAGCGTCCATTGTCACAGTCCGTTTGTGTGCATAATTTGGGGTTAAGGTACATCAATGCATTGTCTATTTTATTAGGGATTGTTTTATACGTTTGTGATTCAAATAACAACCTCTATTTTGTTTTCAAAATCTGAAGAGCAACATAATCAGTGAACCAGGCCAACACAATCGGTGAACCAAACGCGAAATGCGAGATTATGAAGGAACAGAATGAGTCTGATCGTAGCAAGCCCACTAACCAAGACCTAGACGCTCTACTAAGGGACCTTCTTCAAAGCCAAAAACCTGTCCACATGAGTGAAGTAATTTTTACCGAAATAGACTTGGTAAACTGCATTGGAAAACTCTCCCTGACATCTGCGGCACGGCCAAACGGGATCCCAGCCATCCTGTTGAGATACTGCGAAGAGCAGCTCAAGACACCTCTGGCCATACTATGGAGGCGTTCGATGGAGACTGGAACCATCCCAGACCTAGTCAAACTCGGCGTAGTTACACCAATGTACAAAGGTGGAGAGAAACATGTCCCGAAAACTATAGTCCAGTAGCCTCAACATCGCATGTCATAAAATTTTAGAAATTTTTTTTTAAGAATATCATACGGTACTTTGAAAACACTGGTCTTCCCAATTAGAATCTGCATGGTTTTCGAAATAGGAGGTCATGTCTCTCACAGCTCCTCGAACACCAAAGGATGA
>VOMN01141013.1:0-31581 GCA_014899125.1 Orchestia grillus
TCCCTCTTACGGCCCTCCGGGCTATTCGAACCCTCAACACACACCATGCACACGAAGCGGCGGCATCCCAATGTGGACCGGGCGTGAAAGCCCAAACATCTCTAAGGTATCTCAGGTATCTAAGGGGTTCGGAGTGTTTCTAGAGTCATCACTTGAATTTTACATCAATTACGAAAGACTGTTGAATAAAGAATATTTTAAAACATTGTTCATTTTTTATTGTTTTGACTAGCTCACAATGACGCACTATACTATAATGAGAATAAGTCATTCGCGGAGAAGTTCGAAAAGAAGTTTGCTACCTCATTTGAGAAGCAGCTCCATCAAAGATTTCTCATCATATCCACAGTGCGACTTACAATGTACATAATAAACACACCCGTATCTCCAAGCCATGATATGTAATAATACGGTAACGAACGAATCAGAATTACTCATAAAACAAAGGACTTTGTGCGTTAAAAAAAGCTTCTTCATGAAAAGCTTCCATAGCTCTTTTGCTATGTCAGTCACGAGTTAGATTTGAACAAAATTGATCTTGGAAATTAGTTCTTCGTTTCACGATATATTTAGTAGTTCTTGTCGTATTTTCTGAATGATTTACGGCTAAACATCTCCGATGCTATTTTCAAATTCAGGTTTTTTGGAAGGAGTTTATATTTCTAGTTTAAAGTGAGATAAAGCATGAACAAAGGGGCTGTGCTGAGCTGAAGCAAACATAATTTCCCAATTTTGAAACTCTGGTACATCGTTAACAGGAGCGGAAATTTGCATCGCTCTTTCAAGTAACGCATTGCAAGCATATTAAAGTGATAATTATTGTTCTAAACGAATTTCTTATTACTAATGAGATGCTGAATGTTATGGGCTTTTAACTTTAGTCCCTCTATTCATAAATTTAACATTCCGAGCTGGAATATAACTAGAGCTTTCAAAGCACGTTTACAGAGTATTCATAATGCTTTCAACAATCAAAATACAGTGCGGATTTAAAAACATGGAATAAATATTCGTAATAGAAAATTAAATGAATGAATTGAAATACGGAATTTAGCGAGTTAATAGAATACAAACTATAACATTTTGTTTCAGCTTCACAATGAAATCACTTCGTCGTGTAAGCAAATCCAAACATTTTGGCTTTCACAGCTCGTTGAACAAAACCATGCACTTTTGAGGCATTTTTTGAGCATGTAGTGAAATTTAACAAAAGTAGGGAACTTTATAAGTTGATACCAATGAAAATATTAAATATGACCCTCTGTGTTTCGCACTGTCATCAAGACATCTGGTGGTTATACGAAGGCTATTCTAATAGTATCTTCCATTTTCTCATAGCGTGGACAGTGGAGTCCCTCTTACGGTGGAGTGAGCCTTGAAACAGAACGCTTCGAGCAGCGGTAGAGCGACGGTCGTGTCTACGTTCCACTCTGAGCCACGTGCTTTCAAAATGATTGCAGCAATCCCAGTTGTGAGATGCGTTCTGTTATGAGATTTCTTATGGCGAAATACTGTAAAGATAGTGAAATCCATCGCCAACCTTGAGAAGTTTGTAGATCAGACGTAATGAGACAAAGTGGTATAAGACAATGGTCCCGTACATTCAAAAATGGGCAAACCAATGTCCATGATGAAGAGAAAAGTGGTCGACTAAGTATGGTGAATGCAAATGTGATACGTTTGGTTGACCGAAGGGTTAGAGCAAACAGAACGTACAATATCTTAGCATCTAATGACGATTTTCCAGAGAGAAGTCGTACTCTTCTGCAAAAGTGATTACAGAAGATTGGGGCTACCGGAAATTTTCTCGGAGCGCTCTGGCGATGACGAAGACTTGAAAACCAGCGTCGTAGGCTGGCTTCAGCCGCAGGCGGCCAAATTCAACGACTGAGGAATTTTAAAACTCGTTAAATGCTGCGAAGAGTGTTTCAATGCGACGAAATTATGTTTAAAAATAGACTAGAATGTGTGCTTTCAAAAGTTCTGTAAGCCAAAGCTCTAGCTTCATTCACAGCTGAAAAAACTGAAGTTACTTTATGAATATCCCTCGTAAAACTCTACGCACACCTTACGCTGGTATAATATACATATATATATATATATATATACCTTGCTCGAAGACCCCATGATTAAGAAATCTGACACCGCCCCAGAGGAGCATATTCTTCTTGTGAAGCTGTATGAGCTGAGAGCATCGTCTCACGACGGTCAAGATTCTCCGTGACGAAATTGCTTCCCAGACGGAAAATTACTTTCATGGTCACGTTGTTAACATGGTATGTCCAAGCTCATAGCTTGGACAGTGGACCTGTACATTACGTACTGAAGTTTAGTCTTACATTGTTCAAAAAGCTTCATAACTGTCAAAATGAACTGCTGCACACGATTCAAGTCCTTGTGTCCTGGCCTCAATAAATGTATGTTACATTGCAAGCAATGCAAGTCGTTTGTGTGAACTGCGAATATGTACTTAAATCAGTTGTGCAATCTGTAAAGAACTCATCACGAAACCTATGTAAGACACTCGATTCAAGAAACCTATGATAGTGCAGTAATTATTTTTTACTTTAGAGTATGCGGTTATACTGCTTTCAGTGCTCAAACATGGTTGTGGGACAATGATTTCGGTTCCAGCTTGCGGGCTAACGAACAGTAGCCACCACCTGCTCTTACATAAACCTAAATCGTACATACTCTTCGTCATGAAGATGAATGCTGATACCAATATTAATGAATCAAAAGTAGCTTCTGAGAGATGTTTGCGTTATTTTAAGTTTAACACAGGTTTAACCCAGAGTTGTTACAGCCAATGAGAAGACTACTTCAAATTATGTATCACGAATATAGTAGGCCAAAATTTGTGACGTTTGCATGAATGCAGTCTAATTTGAATGTAGCTTCTGGCAATGCCAGTAGATGCCAAATTCCAATTGTTGCAATGGAAATCGAGATCAATTTAAGTGAAATAGTGTTTCTTCGCCGGTATAAACTTCATCACAAATGAAAAGTTCTTAGAACGCTAGAGAGCACCCATGGGAGAAATTAAAAAAGAGGAGACTTTTCAGTCAACGAAGCTCGGCATCAGCAATAATGAATCGACTGAAGCAGACTTTGAGTGACAGGTATTTTCGCAGCTAAAAGCTCCCAGAAACTCCTGCTGAAAGAGCATCTTTCTTCGAGCCGCACTTTGAAGATTCATGAGGAGCCAAAGTGAGCTCTGACAAACTGCACAGGGAGCCTTCCATTTGCTGTGCAAAGCGGTTTAGAATTTAATTGAATTGAGAGGCAGAGCGCGGAAAATATCGGAAACAGATGTGTCTGGAGCATCTCAAAAGCTGCCTGCTTTGAGCATCTTAAGTTTCTCACTTCTATTATTAGTATAAATCTCTTGCTTAGCGATAAGAAAAGTCTTCTGCTTTCAATGATTTTCTCCCTCTCTTGTGCTCAAGAACCGAGGCTCGACGCTTTACAGCCTTTCAGCGCTCGCGCTTCGAAACATGGGCTTACAAAATGTTACAAAATTGCCAGGAATTGTGGGGAAATAATAGCAGTGACATTTTCGGAAAGGACCATTTATAACAAAATATCATTTTTCATCTTACGTGAGCTGCAGTATGCAGCGAAAGCAAAGGGCTTTTTCACCGCCTCAATTTTTTTTAATTACTGGAGCTATTATGTGGAAATTCAGGTGCACACTAAATTGATAACGTGCAATATTCTTTTGCAAACTTCTTCAGAATCGTATGAGAGTATTGTTTTATTTTTTAATTTTTTTTTACAAGTTGTTCATTGCTATTGTCGACATAGATCAAAGGCCCTGAAGATAATTGAAATGCTTTTCGGGTGAATTTATCAGTCATGCAGCACACCTGCAGAAGTCATTTGGCTTCAGACTTCTCATCAATCAAAAAGCGCTTCAAAACAATCTGTAATTATACTATGAATTTATAAAACGTAGTATTTTAGGAGAGTGAAGGCCTTGTCGGAAACCATGGGTGATAGGACCAGTTTTCTTTACTGATTGGTACTTTACATTCTGCTTCAAACATTACGCTTCATATGCTTTAAACTGTGCAAAAATTACGCTTCATATGCTTTAAACTGTGCAAAAATTACGCTTCCAAACCTAGCCCTGAAATGCATGGGAGACTTGAGTTGAGGCTATTGAATTACGATGATTGGATTTAAGACAAGGAGTAACATGTCTCAAAAGAATCTGTTTGTATCCGATGAGACTTACTCTGTGCACAATCCTTAGTGCCAGAGAGCAACTGTGTAACTCGTTCCGTAAGAAAAGAAACATTATTGTTTCTGAGAGTGGTGCCTACCGAATTTTTTGTTAATTATATGAATTATGAGAATGCCTGCAGTTCTCCAAATGAATTTCCTAGATAAATGTTTTATACCCTCAGCTTAAGATACTAGGGAGACTAGCCTGAACCTTAAAGACATGTGTTAAAGAATGTTGGAACGAAAATGACTGGAGCGACAACTAATAAGTTTTAAAATCTCTCGTTCTGAACATTTTCTCAAATTTTCAGTTCAAGACATTTCAGAATTCTGGAACAAGTTCATCATCCCAGTTGCTTAACAATAACTTATTCGTTTCTTATAATATTTTGGGAAATTCTTGCAAATCGTCGAAACAGAAGTAATTTGATTTAAAATATTCATTCATTGGTAGTGTTATGCATCAATTGAGGTATTTGTTTTGTTGGTGTATTCGTGAAACCTACAAAATTTGAGCAAATATTGCGGTCCCTGTTCTACTTCATTTTTTTTGTTTTTCTAAGTTTGTTGCTTTAGTTATTGAACTTCTTGAACAACTGAATAATATTCGGCCTCAAGTTCCTAGCAGATCATTCACGGCCAAACCATGTACTGAATGGTCAATTTCTTACAATTTTTAGCGCATCATTTCATTTTGCACCAGATACTGCCTCACTTGAATTATCAGTTCGATTCTATGTACCTGTAAGCAATTAGCAGAAATGTCGAATTTTGCTCTCTGCGATGAAAGTTGAAACGTACCGTGGTCGGCATAAGCTAAAAACTTTACTTATGTACCTTTATAGTATAGGATAAGTTGCTCCGAACGTAACTAAGTTACAAGGTGGCTCCCAACGTGAGTTCATCTGATCAATTATTCTATTAGGAGTTAAATATTCTGCATTGGATTAAGGGTTCCAGCGGCCCACATGCAGCCGAACACTACGAGTGAAATAGTAGCCGTTTTCTTTTATGGCCCGTGTGGTCCGTTCTATCTCACTCTCACCGTGTTGGCTGTAAAGGCCCATCTGCCAGATTCTTTGCTCAGTGCTCTAGATTTTTTCTCGCGGTCTCTTGATGAGGCATGACACTTTTTGCGGTCGCGTTTCGGTTTACGGTTGCGCTTGGGAGCCTCTAACGAACTCCCATTAGGACTTTGCTGCCTTCCGTTCTGCTCGCCTGCAAATACGGAAGCCAATTTCCAGCACAACATTAATGACCACTTTCGTCTAGTGGTAATCCCTGACGATGGGACGTACGTTAGGAAAAGCACTGTCAGCAAAATCGTGTAGTTCTGTAATAGGACTACGCACGAGCGCTGAACGACCGAGTACCAATGATTTTGTTTGTCTGTTGTATTAATCTTACATTATTTTAGATAATGCAATCAGTTACTAAAAAAATTACAGGAATAGTACAGCAAAAATCCCTAGCTTGATTTGTAGTGGAACTACTAAACAAATATACTATAGAAGATAAAGAGGACTCGAAAATGAACATAAATAAAAAATCCTTAAAATTGATGTTTCAGCACGAAATTATATTGTGTGAGACGTAAGTATTTAGGAGTAATAGCAGTTCATCGACCTGATAAGCTAGTTTATATGTTTGGACTTTTAATCTGTATAGAAGTCCGCTCGTACAAAATAGAAAATCCACTCCACATTTTCAACAAGTACATTTCCCAGCATTTTGTAATGTTTGTATAATATTTTTGAATTACTTTGAGGCCCTTGATTCCACTCATATCAAGTTTCTTCAGGGATAAATTCTTTTCACAAACAGTAGATATTTCCTTTTTACTCGGAATTAAACTTTGATTCCGACTCGGGCGTGCTTCGATTTTTCCAGTCGCAATTTCTCCTCACGTTTCAAAATTCTTCTAATCTATAACTGAGCCTCAACAGAAGCTGAACTTAATTAATGTGATGGAGTTATCTTACGCCAAAAAATTTTACTTCGTGTTTAGCCTTACGGAAACTCATTTTCTTTAATTTTCTTACCTCACGACTAAGTAAATAGTTGAGGTTTTTCTCGAATTCGGAAACTATTTTATGAATTCAATTTGACTATACATTTGTATTCTTTTTTTTACTTGTTTATGTTCGTCGTCCTATATTTTTATATTTTAAATATATTGATCAGCACATTTGTGTTCTGAAATCTGTCTTGCATCTAACCAGGGTTTTCAAGTTATTTTGCAATCCATTTTCTCTTTATTGAGTCTTTTATGGATCTACATTGAAATGAATTAATTTTTATACCAAGATAGGAATGTAACACAATTAAATCCTATTTATAAGCAACTTTAACACAACCTTTGTTCAAACCTACTTCGAGAGATTTAAATGCCATTGAGTCCTTCCTATTTCATTATTATTATCATTTCATACCATCATTTCAACTTCACCCTCCACTTGGAGCGAGTAGGCATGTGTGCAGAGGTTGTTCTATACGAGTCGTCTCTGCAAACAGCCCATCGAGATGTTTGCTTATATAGATTCTTTTCTTGATATAAGCCGCACTTACCCTGAATTCTGGAGGGATTGCATCGACAGACAGACAGTTTGGGACATGGGATTGATTGGCCGGGCCGTGGCCGCTGTAGTCGCGGGGAACACCGACCCAATTTAGGTGGCAAGGAGACCGTTAAGCCAGGAAGCCTTCCTTACTTCACACCGAGGCAAACCGAGAAATTATTGTTTTCCCTTAAAGGCAAGACGAAAAATTAAGCTAGCACGCCTATACGAGCGCATATTGTCATTACGTAAATGTTACCTTACTGGTGATTGAGAGATTATTAATACGTTTCTATTTCGTTCTGCACATAAATTTTTAACACATTTACGGTACTCTTATATGAGGAAAAAATTACTCAAAAACATCGTTGCGGTCAATGGCTCGTTGACCTTCGACAATGGGAAAACTACGGAAATTTATCGCTAGATACCTCACTCGGGCGCAAGCACCACGCTGAGACCTGAGGCTTTTTTCATGTTTGCAGTCAATCCCTGAAGTAGAGGACTCTCAGTAGGGCTTACAGTGACTGAAAAATTAAATTGTTACCTCTGTCTAGATGAGTGTTTTTAGACAACATTTTTTTTGGTATGATCAGCGATTCACGTATTGTAGGGCTTTTCTAATATAAAAAGTGAAAAATATATGAAATGTATCACACTGTTCAGTGAATTATTATTTTCAAAATGATTGCATTTCGGTACATTTGTAAAACAATGTAAATCATTTTAGACTTTTTGTTCCACTGGGCTGTTCATGCAGAAAAAAAAGTAATGAAAGTCTTATGGGTAGAAAGTCATTCCCTGTTTTTCTTTTTTGTTCTATTAGAGCTCCATCTAGTTCACAAAAGTTTGATGAAACCTGCAGTTTTTCCTCCTGGATCCCATTCTGTGCCCCACCCCGCAAGTGCGCCCCTGTAGCGGTGCGGTGCATTGCTGCGCTTGAGGAGGACGAGCCTCAGGAGACGTTCAGGACGCGTCCAATATTCATTCACCAGTCCCTTCAAGTCCGTTGGCCAGTGTTTCCTCTCGATCCCTAGGGTATTGCGACTCAGAGCTATTCATAATTTTATTATGAAATTATGTTTTCAACTGTGAATTTAGTTTTAAGTTGAGATGGAACACGCCAATGTTAAAATTTAAAATATTAGAAAATTTTGAAATCAACATATGTCTATCCTCGAATAACTTTTTCAAAGATTTACAACATCAAAAAAATCCCCTAACGAAGTGCACAGCTTCAGCAATCATATGCTAAAAGAGCGAGGTATGGTAACATCGTCTGTGAATGAGTTCACATTTCCCATGATGGTATACATGGCCATATGGAATTAAATATTTTTGAAATGCTCTAACAATTTACTAAATTATTAGTCATTTCGACAATATACGTCATAACCGTTTTTGGGTCCTTGAATTGGTTTAGGAATTTTATTCTTAGGCTCCCTGGGAGAATGTTTAAAATTAGAATAGATTTTGATTGCGAATCATGACCAAATACATAGACTTGTGTAATTTGATTACTTTTCTTATGCGTTATGTCATACGAGTCACACAAAATTGAAGTATTTGAAATTCAGATTCTCTAAATCTGATAAGCTCCTTGTTTCTCGCTTTAAAAATCAAGTCTGACTTCAAATAATTAATGCACGAAGCTATTTACATTTAACTTATCATCCCTCATTGATCTTCTTTTCATCAATGAATCTGGAAAAAGAATTCAAACCTCAGTGCTAAAGACCATGCAACTGAGACAAGCCTTCAACTTCACTGCGCGGGAGAGCCGTGCGCTGAGCTGCAAAGTGTGTAATTAGAGTGACGAGATGAATGCCATAACTGCGGCTTTTACAGTTTCATATGCATGTATTTTTCAGGCAAACAAATCCAATTTTGCGAAAAGAGATCCTCTAATCAACACCGAGGACCAATTTCCCAGCAATTTTCTGCTTGATGCGAGGAGTGGGCAATTTTGAAGCTGAGTTTCAAAATTAGGTGAGGATAAAATGGATAACTTGCTCCAACTGTCTTTTTAATGCACCACAATCTAAACATTCTATGCAAATGCCAGCAATTGCTTCGATGACTTTTGAATTTTGATGAAAATGCAAGGGAATGTAGTGCAAACTGATGGTATTTAAAATTTTCAATTCTCTTTGTGGCCATGTCGTATAATTAAAACACGATTCAGATTTATTTTTTATAGTTTAGCTTAAATGATTGGTATCAAAAGTTTTTAAAATATTTCAAATCAGGCTGATCTATATCTGAATATCTAATACTTTCGTTCCTGTGTGTAGTTATGTATGATAGCTTGCAAGCAATTCAACCCAGGTTCGATTAAGTTGTAGAAAACAGCCACGAGAGTTATTGACAGAGTGAACTCGGGAAATATCTCCTGACGCCACACTCAACTATTTCAGCGGAGTTGAGCAAACTTTAAAGCACTCCATTCTAAGAGAAAATTACGTAATGGCAGCAGCCCCGGAAATTTTGACCAGAATTTTTCTTTAAAGCCAGCGGAAGCAATTCTGGTAACGGGACGCGAGAACCCCAGGCTGACAAATGACCGAGGTTCCGCGATACCGAGGATAAGCGGCGTCTAAGATGAACGGTCTTCACAAACACTGCTTTATCTTGCCACGAAAAATACGGTGTAGCATCAGCTTCGATATGACACTGGCGACTTCGACCGATCACCCCCGCTGACAAGAAAAATCATTCCGTTGATGACTCCTTTACGATGGAGGAAGCTAGATATTTCAGTGTACAAAACATTTTATATTAGCTGATTCTGAATTCAGAGAGAACTGGCATTTACTGACGTCTATGATAGACCCAGGCATAGGCACATATTCTCTAGATAGCAATTCAAGTTGAAGCAGGGAAGTATAAGTTTGAATATAAAGTAATTGTGTGGATGCTCCGCCACTGTGCTACATATATGAGCATGCATTTATATCCACTTGTGTTCATGTTGTTATTTATTACCAGGTAAATCCATCGAATGTGCCTACGAATATTGACTTGAAACTCATGTTTTCCAGGGGTAGTTCATAATCGTTCCATTCTAACTAATTTCTTAGTTCGAAGAATAAGCCTGGTTTAAATACCGTCGTTGACTATCTTCATTGTTTTCCATTAGCCATTTTACAACTATGATCAAAATGCGAAAACTTTCTGCAAATGCCTCGACCGGTGCTATTTTTCACTAAATCACAACATAAGTATGCATGGTTGCAGTAAATGCTTGCTACAGATGTCATCTACAATATCGGCCTGTATACATAGCTTGAAAAACACAGTCAAACTTAACATACGTATTCAATTGGGTCGCGTCCATGCAGTCACCACGAAAATACGCGGTTACGCCGTAGGCAGTGTAATAAGTGAGCGAAAATTTTACATAAGATTTATTTAGTCGTGTAGTATTTTATGAATAAATATATATATCATAGGTACGATCATACACTTCAACGTACCTTTTATCAATGTAGGTACAATTAAATATAATAATTTNCGTATTGACGTTGTGCAATCCATTGCAACAACGAAGAATTGCTCTTAACGCGAGCCATAATTGCGGCATACTCCTTTTAATCATGATGTCACTTTTCGGAAACAACCTATTGATAGTAGGTTGCTGTATTGATAGTAGGTGTATATGAATTCGCTCTTGGTTGCTGATTTGATGACTTGATTGCTTTCAATGTTCGTAATTACAGTCTTATTTTTATACCGTGCTATTTTAAGAAGTGCTGGTGCACTATCATACACACAACAATTATGGTCGTCTGAACACGTGCAGCCTGGTTTTACAGAGCATTTCCAAAAAATACGTGTATATTTTGAAAGCCTCTTTATGAAAATGGGCATTCTAAAAATGAAACTTTCCATGAATTAGGACTTTTAAATTGAAATTTCTTCACAGTCCTAATCCAAGAAACTTCTTCTAATCACTACCCCATGATGCGTATAGGCATTGCACTTTGTGAAAAAAATATTATGTCAGTTTATCTTCAATGAAATGCAAGTATTGAAGATTCTTCCGCAATGTTAAGAAGTATTTGGCTGATTTATAACTACAACACGAAAGTATTTACTATTTAGTCGCATATGACGACACCAATTGAAAGAACTCCTATATTTCATCAATTGATGCTGAAAAATCAAACACATTTTCTAAGCTTTTTTGACCATAGTTTATTTAACTTTAGAAAAAATTTACAATCATTTGGGGCATAGAAAATACCTAGTGCCAAGCAGTGCACATCAGACTGAATGTTTCATTGACAGAAATGAACCAACGAGCAACACATGCAGCTGCAACAATTCTGATTTATTTTTACCTCACTGTAGTAAAATTTCATCTCTCAGTGTTCCAGTGCTCACAGGCTCTCTGTAAACTACCGACTAAACGTTTATTCTCCTTCATTGCATTGGGTCGTTCCAGGGGCAGTTTTCTCCCCTAAAACTCCCATTGAAAAGCTCCTGCTTTGAAATCAGCTCGTAATCGTTTTGCGATACCTCTGTCACCTCCGAAGTCAAACTTCGTAACATTCACTGGCGTGAACATGGCATTCCCTCAAAAGGGCTAAAAGAAGTGAAGTTCCTCTCCCGATATACGGTCTCGAGCTCTCAATATTTGCAAGCTATCGAAAATCGACTACCGATATACTGAACATCGCGACAAACACTGACAGTCGCTTTCGATTCAGTGGCTGCCCTTTTATTTTCCAATAATTATTCTTACCTCCATTTCAGAAGAAAAAACATCAAACTCCCAAAGGCATCAGCTCATGTTCAAGTCAACATTTACTCAAGCAATCAAAAAGGAAGTCGCAAGAGTGGGGCCACTGCTCGCTTACCCTAGTTTTTATACTCGGACGCAGTGCTAATTTAACATCAATACACAAATACGATTTGGAAATTTGTAATTCGGTATCAAATACTGTATTAATACGAAGTATATTATACAGTAAAGAATGCAAATATTGTAATTTTGAATATCTCTTGGATATCCTATGCTGTTTATGCCAAAGAATTGATAGCGAGGTAGAAATGGTTTCGGATTAAAGTATTTCGAATTTTAATACGCTGTGCCCATTTTAGGATTGTGGGATGGAAAATAACTTAATTCTTCAATATCTTTGAGTATTATATCAATATTAATACCAGCAAGCACATCCTATTATAGCCGTGTTTTCTGTTTGGTCATTTTTCCTCCGTCCGTTAACATACAAATATTGTGCGCCTATGAATGTAAATAATGTATTTACCTGAAATTTTACGAGTCTGCTCCAAGCCTTAATGATTGTGTACAGACCAGCAGAACTTAATGAAGAAGAGCAGGTAATACTCTTGAGATAGCATCGTAGTTAATGATCTGCTAACACTTTTGAAGGCAATATTGACGATCAACAGGAGGAATATTCTTTTTTGGAATGGACTCTCACGAATTGAGCTGTTCATGGAATGCATTAGTGAATTTATCGGAACTAAATTCCGAAAGTTATAGCAGTGATGCAATAGTATTATTGATACCTCGATGCACCAGGAAGTCTTGACGAAAAAACATTCATGCGAGAACTCCTTGTCACTTCCATAGTACATGTTCGAATCATATTAATTTCTTCAATATTTTAGTGTAATATAATTATAGTTGAAAAATTTCCTAAGATTGTTAACTCATTCTGAACCTGCATGGGTTCATCATCAAAATATGTATCTTCAAATTCGTTCGTCCATATGCTTGGGGCCCTAATTGGGTTTTCAAACAGAATTTTGAATCCCACCTTGGGAAGAAATATGCCATCTAGAAGAGATAAGATCAAGAAATTCTGGGTATATTGAGAGTTAGGATCACTTATGGTCGACCTAAGTTCTCACAATTAAAATTTCTGATATATGATCACAATAATCTCGTTCACAATATATCAGAATTATGAGGCTGATATGAACAGAAAAATGCAGCGAAAATGGGGAGTTGAAGTTTATTTTTATGAAACCGGGAAACACTTGACGGTTTTTTATTCTGACACCCGCAGGAAAAACCAGGGCCACAAAACTGCACCTTGTCGTAAAAATAAGTTTCTCTCTCCGAAGAGAACATCGAACTTCAGCTGACTTAGTCGATATCGTTCGCCAAACAAGAGGTTTGACTTGCAGCTGAGAATGGCTCCATTTAAGGTAGGACTTAATGGTTGGGACTAACATTGAGTTGAATGCTCAAAACTGGAGAAAAAATATTGCTTCTCAGAATAGTGGCCACTCCCAGTCCACCATGACCACTCATCTTTATGCATGCGTTATGGCGTCAAAAATGTTTTTACTAACTCCTCAAAGTTCTCCGACGGACGTAACCTAAACTAGTTATGCAACATCCTAATGGTAAGACTAGTAACAAAAGATTTGAATGCTTAGAAATTCCGCTGAAGAAAGGTTCAATGACACTACATAATGTTGAACGAAATAACTTTTTATATCACCTTCGTTTTGAAAGTTTATTCGCTAACGAGGTTGAGTGGCAGTTTGACGTTTTTACTTAATTTTAGCGTAAATATCATCATATCCGTAAGTGTCTCATATTCGTTGAACCTATTATTTGCCAAAAAATTAACTTCAAAAAATTATAATCAAAAAATAAAGTGGTAAATCGTCGGTACGGTGAAGAAAGAATAGACAAAGAAGCGGTTATCAATGTTTGCGTGCACGAACTCTAAATACCGAAACGTGAAGCATCGCCTTGTGGTTATCTCATATTTTGGCTATCCGCTAGTCCTGCTGCCTCTATAAGATTGGTCAAGGTTGATGATTATCTATTCTTACTGAGACGCCTAAGATCAAGCTGAGTTTATCGTCCACTCATGCTGGGGCGCCTAATATTGGTCAGGGTTGATGGCTATCAGCTCGTGCTGAGACGCTTGAGATGTAATGAGTCGATAGCGATCCGCACAAACAGAGATGCCAAAATTGTACAGCATTGATAGCTATTCGCGTATGCTGAGGCTCTCAAGATTGGGTAAAGTTGATGGGTATTCCCACAGGCTTAAACGCTTATGATTGTATAGAGTTGATGGCTATTCGCATATACTGAGATGGCTAAGATTTTTCAGAGTTGATGGCTATCCCCTCATACAAAATCTTGCTCCGTGTTGATGCGCATCGTTACCTGAAAGAAACAGATGAAGGAAAGTGGGAACGCTTTTCGACTGAATGACCCTACCTCATGTGACAGAAAGGAACTTTCTCTTCGTGTTAAATATACAGGTTCTCAAACATTGATGTCGGTGCCAGATTATTTTCGGCCAAAGGATAGATCTTGATCAGTAGTAAAACTCGACTGTCGCTGCTGTCTTCAATGAAGGTGTGCAAAAACAATTAATCCTCCTGCGAATTACAAGTCAGATATTGTCTTGAATAGCCTGTAAAAAAGTGACCCCATTTGGCTTATCGCGGTATTTCTAATTCTTTTAAACTTAGAACTTACATTTTTCAACTACAATTAAATTAAAAAATTAAAATCAGTGTCAAACTTCAATTAAGCGTTTTGAGTTTAACTGATGATATGAATGCTTTAGCGGAAAGAATTCAAGCGTCAATGTCGTACAATGATAACAGCAGGCTTCTGATGGCAACGAATTGCAATTTTCTTACTCAGAAGAAAGGTACCGGCAATATCACGACGCTTTCGAGAGAACAAATATCATGTGAGACGTTTCTTCGAACGATGATTGCTCTTTATAATGGACACATTTTTTTTCAGGAAATCAATGTAACAGTGAAAAATAGCGTATGAAAATCACATGTTTTATGTTCGTCATGCAAGACTTTTTCTGTTCAAGTTCAAGTCTGTACACAATTTTTTGTTTTACATTTTTCACAGGTAACCGAATGCAAAGCTTTCCTTCTATTTTAGTACATCAACCCATTTTGCGGCCAAATCAACTAAATCTTCAAAGAAATTTACTATCCTTTCAGTGAAGTTTATCACACAAATTTTTTCTTCAAAAGAGTCATGGAAGCCTCCGATTTACCAGTCTCTGCGTTAGTTAGCTCCACATTTTTGCAAAACTTGGAAAGTCTTTTGAAGTGTCCTCAACGCTGCTCACTTCTGCGCTCTGTATTGGACGAACGGTTTCCTTTCGGACCCCCGCCAGGATCTCCGCCTCAAGCCGCGAAGAAAGCCAATTTTTGTAGCACAAGCACTGCACGCGTCCGCTGCCGTCATGTTCAAACACTCTCACGCTCTAGTCTTTTCATTTCGCAGTTGTATTTGAAATTTGGAGGATAAATGCCGGAGAAAAACCTCGAAAGCATTAGAATTATACAGTAGAGCTAATGATTTTGGTCATTTTCGAAGAATTATGCAAAACGAATTTTAGATAGATTGTGAAAAAATCAGTAGTTATTTCACAGTAGATATTACGCAAATAGTTAAAGAACATGACCCTTTTATAATTCAGTTTGAATAAAAGTAAATCATATCGTTGAAGTGATGTATGGTGGGTAAATTGTCTTTGTACAGAAAAGCCTTCTGTCTTTGAACCTCACGAAAGAACTTAATTATCGTGACAGGAAATGTGAGTGTAGATATACAGCATAATAAAATGAGTAAACCAAGATATGTATTGAATAAATCAATGACTTCACATTTGCAATAGTTCCGACGGTCACTAATAAAAGATGCTTCAAAGCATATATTTTGAAATGAGCGCTGGAGCAGGAACAGCTAAACACAAAGACCACCTAACGTTACATACATTCTTTTAGGCGGTGTCTTTCAAAAAAAGAGAACAGGTTTCTGTTGAATGCTTTTGCCTAAAACTACAAGAAATGAAAAGTTCGTTGCAAAATAATGTGGTCTGCTAAAGAAGTTCAACAGTCTGAGGAGTCAAATAATAACTTGAAAGTTCATATCATGCATTGAAACGCTGTTTAATATTTTGGAAAGATGAAAAAAATGAATAGAAAATGAGGGTTTCTTATTATGAAATCAATTTAATAAAACTTACCAAATCAACCTGGTAACTTACCAAATCAACCTTACCTCGTCTGTAGAGAAGAAGCATTTGACTAATTTTTAAATATCTGGTATGCAGAAAAATCACGTAAATTACAGTTACTTTGTGAGCAAAATGCATAACTCATTATGAACCGATCAGACTGGTTTCCCATCGGCAATATTTTGGAACTCAGAAGGTGAATGCGATTGATCAGAAATAATTAATAATAAATTTTTTTTGCGGAATGGTTGGAAATATTGTTGAGATCCCAACTCTGTTTCATCAGCTGCAGCAGTATGGTGTGGCAGCGATAGGCCGTTATTCCTCGTTCGAAGAGAGCTCCAGACGACAGAAGTGTCTTCTTTAGCGTAAGCTAACGTGGAACGTAAATGTTTTCCCAATCAACCTGAAATATCTGTTGACTAATGAGCATCACCTATTGAATTTAAATTTTTGGCTAGCTTATGTTATTCCAAAGACATAGTTTCATACAAAGAAATTATCATTTAGAGTGAGTTGTCTTCTTGAGCTACGCTTGTAGCATGTGTCACTACCGTTATTTTAAATCTTTCAAAATATTAGTAGCTGACAAATCCTGCAATAGCTTCTCTAGTCTCATTTCATCATTGTTTTTATTGTTTTTTGTACTAGTGAATTTATTTTAAAATTACGTTACCAGTGATGATGAATATGTTATTTCATAAAATGCTCGCTTTGTATTCAATCAATTATCCAATAACTGTGAACAACCCGCTTTTGGCTGAAGAGGAGCTCAGCTGAGTGATTTTCGGCAGCTCTCTCACATTTGAGGGGCACGAAAACTATGCCAGAAGATTGTGATGCTATTTAATTAGTATTTTTATATTTCATAGCTGTGAAAAGTGCAATTAAGTTCTAATCATCGCAAAAACTATGCCACGCTGTTATACCCCTAGTACAATCTCGAGCATTCTGATGTGATGCTGCAAGACATTGGTACATGCGTACCAGGCATGCGGAGCTCTTATTCCTCGCCCTGCGTGCGCCAATGACTTAAAAGAGTCCAAACGTCAGAGGCCTAAAGCGGGCAGCTCTTCAGAAGCCCTGGAAGGTCAAGTCATGCTTGTTTCTTGATGCATCCAACCATTATGCCAGAAGTGGGGCAAAATGTATAAAAATGAAACAAAACCTGGGATTAACACGAAACTTAGTTATTATTAACAATGTTTACAAGGCGTGTCAAGAAATTAATTGAGTACAAATGGCTGTCTATAAATAAACTGAAATGTACGATCAAGACAGTTTATAACAACACTTAAAGGCTCTAGAGAATGACTCAATAACCGTGCGATTGGGTATGAAATTGATACCTCCTGCTCACGTGTGCTTTTCGTTATCATTCAGGAGACAAGAGGCCCATTGAAATTGCGAACAATTTGATGTCTGCAAAATAAAAGGGGTTGGCTGGCTTGACGCTGATGTATCTTTCCCATCAAGTTCAGTTAGAAGTTTAATTTATGTAATTCGTTTCATTAGTAAATTTTGGAAAGTTTTGAGATCAAAGCTCTTACAATTTGGTTGACCCGTTTAATTTCAGTGTCATTAGCTAGCTTTATGAATAAAAATAGGGCGCAATGAACTCGATGTTCCTATTGCTAAAATATTTTTAGATTTTACGTGTCCTATTAAGTATTGAAATTTCTATTACATTGCCATGAATTAATCCGACAAATAAAAATAAATATTCTGGTTTTCATTTTCAATCGTTCAAGTAGGTAATTTAGAGACAATTAAACACTTCAGCTGAGAAAACAAGGTTTCTTGAAGCAGGCCTCCACATTTACGTCCTAGCACAGAATTGTGAATGTCGAGTCTAATGTATTCGTGCAGCCTCAAGAAGACTCTTCGTATTTTATTAGCCAATCTTTTTGCGTTGTATCGGATGCATGCTCATCAAATTCTGCACGTAAAGTGAAACACTTTCAAATAAATGTGTTACAGGTAGAACGCTTTCCACAATTAATGCCTCTCTGAGACTACAAACACGCTACAAAAGCTCATCAAAAGAGCTGTCGTCATTTCCCGATCAATGAGCTCAGAAACGTTCCATAATTTCCTTTTCTGTGTTTGATTCTGAGCTCCAAGCTTCAAATGACTCTAGTTTTTCGTTGTTATTCGTTGTTTTCATATTTGTGTGGCGCGTTGGAGCGGCAAGTGGTACTTGCTAATGTGGCGCGTCCGTCGAGGGCCACAACTTGGGGCTCCCCGACTTTTATTGGCATTTGGCTGTCGCTAATTGAGGTCGCCCTTCTGTTTCCGACCTGAACTACAGACTATCGCATCGAGTTTCTTTTCACTTAGAAGAGACATATTTTTCTTCCTCGCTATTGAACGTGGCACGAAGTACAAAGAGGTGTGGCTAGATCTGACGTTGAAGCCAGATTTCGCTGTCGAAAGCCTCCATGAGCGAGGTTAGACAGAAATTATTATATAAAATCTGTAGGAACTTTATTTTGCAACCTAGTCTATATTATAGTTTTAGTTAGTGATAACTCGGTCTTGACATGTTTTTCAGAACCATGCAAGGCCAGAAAATAAACACGTAAAATATGAGAATCAGCTACATACTGATAGCTCCTACTTTAAAATCATAGAATTAAACTGATGAACTGTTGAATATGAGTATCGGTCAAAACTGTCTCTTATTTTCATGATACGAAAATTGCACCGACAATTTTATAGCAAGTTTTACTCAACCTTGGCAGAAAAAATGGTTGAAAAATAAGATTTAAAGACACAGTTTTATTTTGTGTGACACTCATGCATGAACATTTGAAAACTTTGTTAGGCAAGCTCGTAGTCAGGATTTTTCCACCGCCGCAGGGTGGGTTATATATTTGAATGTAAACACACGGAGCTGGTCTTCAGATCAGGGGGAGATTTGACTATAAGGGGGAGAAATCCGTGCCATGAGAAGTAGCTGGAAAATTCATATTTTCCACTGTGGCCAGTATGAATTCGCTGCTTGGTTTCAAAAAGTAGCTTAAATGCAGTCTCGGACGCTCTATTGCTGTGGTTAACCTGCTTCACATCTTACTCCACGCACAGAGAAGTGTATTAGTGGAATTCATTTGTCTGTCATTGTTGCTAGTACCACATTGAAATCTAAATGTAGATTTCAGTGTGGGGGAAAATTGAGATTTGAAATCTAAATTTAGATTTCAATGTGGTGCAAGCAACAATGACAGACAAATGCACTTCACAAATTCTATCGCTGTGGGTATGCTATCTTGTGAAGCCCGTTAGACATGATAGTGTTTCATCGATTGTGTATAAGTAACGCATCAGGGGAAGTAGTAACGTTGTTCAAGAAAGTATAGTGAGCCGCAAACTCAATTAATTTAGCCCAAGGCGATGGCTGTCAGAGAAAAGCGCTGATAGCAGACGCTGAGAAAACTGGATAGGGACACGAATCTGGTGCATGCATCGATAATGAAGCCGGCCTTGAAGCCGAGATATTGTATTTAGGATAGGGTAGATTTCTAAAAGCTGAAGTAGAAAATTCAAATTTGTGAATTTCCTTGAAGTAAATAGATTGTTTAACCACCGTTATTCGCAAATGGCATACAACAGCACGAACAATACCTGCAGTTAGCCTCGAGTAATACTTTGGAATCCAAAAATTAGAGTCTGGGAATATCAGATCTCAAAGAGGAGCCGCAAGACTATACCCGCCAGCAAATTTCGGAGATCTCTTTTGTCGGTAATTGGTGAATGTCTAGTACCTTATCATTTAACTATTTTGTAATATTATTACAGATGAACCTTTTTCCCAATATACCGAAAATATTGCAATCGATATTGATTCTAATTCGATATGGACGACCAGTACAAGAAAATCCGTTCATTTTGAGGTTGTACCGACTTCACGCGCACCATTCACTGCTGCACTGTGCTGACGTATGCAGTCTGGAGGGACGGGTCTCTTCATACCATGTTCTGGCTGAAGCAACTAAGCATTGGGCAATAAGGGCATTAATCGCAATGCTATATAAAATAACTGAAAGAATTGTTTGGTACATCATGACGCTCGGAGAGAATAAAATTGGGCGATAATTTTCGTACTTTATGCAAATCTGTGCTTCTTGTCTAAGTTTTAGCTCCGTGAGTATTCGTCGCATTAAAGGCTCTACTTAATAAGTAAAACGCAGAGAAAATTCACAGCAAAACTTGCACATCTACTGTACATTTACGAAAACCCGAACGCAGCCGTCTGATGAAAAAATTCCGAGCCTCTGATTATATCTGATTATATTCCGAGCCTAGAGAATGATTATATGTAAAAAGACTTCTAGTATGGACGACTTCTTATCAGGCGAAAATA
Organism: Orchestia grillus; assembly: GCA_014899125.1. Taxonomy (NCBI): domain Eukaryota; kingdom Metazoa; phylum Arthropoda; class Malacostraca; order Amphipoda; family Talitridae; genus Orchestia; species Orchestia grillus. The sequence goes on from VOMN01141013.1 coordinate 20,151, forward strand.
TCATAAGGGTAATCAGTAGATTATAAAACTTCAATTTTGGAAGGCAAAATAAAGTTTTACAACTTTTCCTCGCACGTTAGTGAAATAATTCTTGCCTTTCATTTTTAGAAGTAAAAAAGTAGGCCAGGACCGAGACATTGTGCTTTATTTTCATTCTGAGTATACTTTTTTCAACTCATACCGTTTCAACTGAATCTTTAAGGGGATAGTGAGGAGAAAAGGGTGGCCTCATAATATAAAACATCGCAGCTTAAATCATGCAGTACATATATGTATCTCACGAAATAGAATATAATCTAGAAAAAGGTATGTTTGAACCATTTCATACAGTTAAAAAATAATAAAAAAATCAAATTTCAGGAGTGCGTCTGAGCCTGATGATTTAAATTGCAATTTTGATACAGTAAAACTATTTCTACTTTAAGTATTTTTCATACAGAAAGATTCATATTGAGAAAAAATACCTGCGTCTGAATAGAAAATTTGCAATTTCTTAAAAATTTACAGTGATCGATAGTGATATCATACCCCATTCATTACACCCATAACTTCGTACTACGTCGTGCAGTAATTTCGATCATCTTTGTTTAGTTGGGGAAATCACCGTCGGTCCATCAGCCCACATAAATTGACAAAAGATATTGAACAGATAAGCCCAGGCTTCATCCTGCCGAACATTGTACCTTTACGGATAGCTTCATTCAACTGGGTACATTACACTGGCGAAGATATCTTCAGACAAAGCTCAACTAATGCCGCTCAAATTTAAAATTCCACAAATTAATTGGTACTTTTTATAAAATCAATCTGGGATGTGAGAAATTTTCCGTAAGAAAGAGCACTTGATATCGGACCAAGTATAGTCAGTGTAGGTCGCAGCAGGCAGTTGAAATATCGCTCACGACAGCGATAGACTACGTGATCTTCGTAAACATGCCGCGCACCTATCGCACGTCTAAGTGAGTCTACTAACGATTTGTTGTGGCACTCGTGGGGAATCAGGTGTCGCGCAACTTAAGTAACTCGTTTGCTCCACGTCGTCTAAAGGCTGAAATACAGGTCAATAATTTAGTTGTCAATGAATAATAGGTGGCCGGTGTGACACTTTCTGGAAAATTCTGTACCTGCTTTCCTTCCCTTGCTCGGCCTCGACCCGCGCTAACACATATATGATCGGGACGACACCGAGCCGTTCTCTGTAAAAGATGCATTGGAGACAACTGAACACGTTACAAGAGCAAGCCTGGGTAACGAGTGCACCTTCAAATGTAAATTCCAGCCCCTTACTTCTTGACGACATTTTTAGCCATTCAATCACACGTCATTGAACACAATGGCAGGATCTTAACAATATGTATTTTTTCGATGAATAAGTTAAAAGCTTGATTGTAGTTTGGACGAAATTGAACTGATAAATAGCTATAAAATTTCTACACAAAATTCTGCAGCCAAGAAATCAAGGTTTAAAGACTTACATATGTTCGACAGTATATCAAATTTCAAATGGTAATCTCAATTCAACTTTTAGCGTGAACTTCTCCCCTCAATTTACATTTCCGAATGTTGAGAAAAACTGAAACCATTTGAGGCAACATTTACGAGGGATTACTGATTGCCAATTTCTGGCTGAATGTAAAATTATTCGTCGTGAAATGTCACGAGGACGTTGCTGAAACATGCTGTTTCATTTGTCCTTCAGGTTCGGTGGTTCATATTTTTATCAACAGCTGAGTGAGAAGAGATATGTTGAAAACATTTTAATTTTAACGTTTCGAGCTCTAAGATCATTCTCAACAAAGAATCTTAAATGAACGTAAGAAAATGTTTGATAATATGGACTCGCAACACATAGGTTGAAACTCAAAAAATGGAACAGGAATTACAACAATAAATGAGAAAAATAATACTATGGGATTAAAACTTTGACAGAGCTCGCGGTTGACTATTTTCAAAAGGTATACACTCCGCATTTCATTCAGAGATTGCTTTAGCTCGTGAATATAAAAAGACTCGAGGGTACGATGACCAAAATTTTTAGAACATATGTGTAATGTTTTGAATTGATCAATGCTAATGGGTTGCTCACGAGAACTATTGGTACAATATAGTCTAATGCAGTAATGTGCGGAAGAACCTAGGAAATGACCCGTGCGATGACTCCGGCCAGCATCCTCAACAACCCTCACGAAGAGTGATCGGTGGGTGGAGCCCTCATACTGAGCAACGCGCGCGACTGAAATTGTGGATGAGGAACGATCGCATGCTAGTCGGCAGCACGCCTTCGAAATTAAAAATTGTCCTATGCTACGTTTGTTTTCTAACATGATGGGAAATGAAAGTTCAGGAAATTTTGCGATCAAAATTTTTAAAAGATATTTTTTTAACTTTTCTGGTTGATGACAGAAAAAAGGTAAACTGAAGTAGCTGAAATCAGAGTCCTTAATATATTGTTTTTTTGACCATCAGTCTGAAAAGTTGAAAAAATATAATTCAAAAATGTTATCTGAAATTTTTCCTGAACTTTCCATTTCACATGATTTTAGTAAATAAACGTACTATAAAATCATTTTTTCATTTTAAAGATGTGCTACTGACTAGCATGAGCTGCCTAGATAATGCCTATCATCTGCGAAAAGTAAAAATTTGAAGAATGAAGTAGATTCAACAATACCATTAATGAATACCAAAAAACAACAGGAGTCCCAAAACGGATTCTTAAGGAGCTCCTTGATTTATATGAAAGAGTTCTGATCGAGTGTCACCAATTAAAACATATTGTTTACAATTTCTTAGATAATTTTTTTGAATAGGGGATGCCCAGGATCCATGCTTGGGTCAATAAATGAAAATAAAGTTGATGTTTTCAACTATCATTAGGAGATTTTTTAAGTGTGATTTAAACGAGTTTAGAGCAAGCCCTCTAGTTCCATAAGAGTTTAGCTTCGAGATAATATGTTGTGATGTACACAGTCGAAATCTTTACGAAAGTCGTGAAAAATAGAAAATGCAAGATTTCCTTCGCCGATAATCAAGTAAAGATATGGTAAATGATTTAAAATGCCATGAGTTTTTTATTTTTGAAACGGCCGGAAGCCCTTCTGTTTAATATAAATGCATTTTTGTTCAATGTAAACGAACATTCTTTTGGAAACATTTTTCTCAAAGATTTTATCAAAGATTACGAGGACGAAAACGGACCTATAATTGTCGACATCGGTTTTATTTCCATTCTTAAAAATATGAATCCCTCTGGCAACTTTAAAAGACTTTGGAAAAATACCCAAAACTGAGGAGAATTAATTATGCCTGAAAAAGCCGGATATATCAAATTAGCTATGCATTTCAATACTTTGGCAGGAAATGATTCACCCGTCTGATTTATTTTTCAAGTTATTTATCCTGTATAGTACATCGGAGACATTAGTAGGTGTGATGAAAAATGAATTATTTTCATGAACGTGTTCTATGTATTACAAATGTTGAGTGGGATCAGTTATAATAATATCAGCAATGTTTTTACCTATGTGAACGAAAAACTGATTGAAAGTATTTACTGCATCTTTAAGTTCGTTATAGGCTACACCATCCTGAATGATCGTTTCAATGTCGTCTGACGTTTTTTGTTGTTATGGTCGGTAGAATGAATTAAGCGAGTACCAAGCTTTCTTAATGTCGTTTTTGAATGGAAAACATTTCAGTGCGAAATTATTTTTATTTGAAATTCTCATTTGATTCGTTACATAATTTCTGTGCCTGTTACATACAACTGGTAGAATTTTACCCTCATGGAGTATTACATGGGAACATCTCAGATATAATTAAAGGCTTTTGCTTGTCACTTCGGCGTAATAGTTCGGGTGAAAATTGGACAACTCTGATCATATGAGAAGTTGATAATATCAGTTAGATTTAACAGCACATTGTTAATGATTGTGGAATCAATTATTTCGTTATTACGATAAGTGTAGGAACTGTTTTTGTTACCATGTGACGCATCTCTTTAAGACCGCCTCATTTACTCTACGGAATTTATAAGTTTCAGCTTATGTTTTATCACATGCATTGAATACGCATTTTTTGTTCCGAAGCACTGAAAAATGGTCAGATAAATCCGATGTTGACGTTCCAGAGGAGAAATCAGTAGGATCTGTTAAGAACGTACAAGTATATTGCCAATTACTGTAGGGTTGCAGAGTCAAGCGAGACACGCGCAGGCTTATTGATTGACGGAATAAAAGATTTCGAATGCAATTCATTTGAAAAGGTGGAGGTTCACTCACAATTTTCAAAATTGGGAATATCATCGCAGGTGAATAGTTAAAAATCATCGCAGATTTTGTTGTTCTGTTCCAATGATTTATTGAACAGTGATAGTATTCGATTCTGTTCAATCAAGATAGATAGTTGACAAGCTGATGGGGGTCTATATACATATAGTTCCTATAATAACACGTTTCCGGTTGTTCATAGTTCTATGAAGAGGGTTTTGATGTGATCAAGGTTTAACGTTGCGTTTGGGATGACTTCAGAGTTCATCTGTTCAGAAACGGGGTGCTTATACCTCCGCCACTGTTTCAATTGTAACGAAATGAATGATGGCTGAAATAATTTTGCATTTGAATCATACGCTTAGCAGTTTCATTTAGCCAGCTTTCTGTGGAGTTCATAATGTCAAAATAACAGTTTAAATCTGAGGTAGTACATTGTATTTCATCTGGTCTTGAAAATAATGATCTACAGTTCCAACACAAAATAAAAAACGGATTGAGATTAGTCCTTCTAGATTCTTTAAAATTTGGGATACCGACGTAGACACAGCTTCCAATATCATTAAGATTCGGAAATAATGAGCAAAAATTATCAACATTTAGGTAAAATTTTATCATAATCAGTTATAGTGCTAACATAATTCCAGGAGAGCAATAGCTAAATATACCCTGTTCCAGCTTAACTAAAATAAGCAAAGCAACTTAACATTTACTTAAAAACTGGTCGAAGAAACGAAAAAAAGATGAGGATACCAAAGAATTCCGCTTATTCCTTAATCCCATATTAGGTTATTCCTAAGTCTAGTTATGTTCTCCCAGGTTATGGCAACATCAGCAAATTTTACGTTCATTCATGAGAGCATTTGTTAAGAATGCTCATAAATTTATTGGTAAATGTAATTAATTCATGGCCATAAGGTTATACCAAGATAGTTATCGAGTTGGATACATGCACAGGATGATATAAAAATTGGGAAAAATGCAAAAAAGTAGATAAGAATAGGTGAAAGAATACTTGCTTTTGATATGTAGGAGCTCAAAAATCAAGATGTATGTCTTGCCTATAGAAGACTTAGAGAGGTTTTCATCGATGATCTTGCTTCTGGTGGGTGGAAACTATTATTTTTATGGTTCTTGACAGCATTGATAAATAAATCAGGAAATCAGAACAATTTTGAAGTTTGAAGACATAAATTTTTCGTAAGATTGTTATTCAGTATTGATAAATGAACAGAATAAATCTACTCAAGCAGGTACTTATAATTCTGGTACACTTTGTGCGTTGAAAATTTCTAATGCTATCCTTTTCAAGAAAAATTGTAAAAACATATCATAAAATGTATCACGTAATTTTCCATCTCAACTCCAAATACTTCAGACTCTTCATCTCGTAAACGAGTTACAGTGATCGTCCGAAAACATATAACCTCGTAATTATTTGTTGCAATTCACACCATCAGTTACGTTTTGATGCGCAGCTGTTCAGTCAAAAAGAACAGACACCTGAAAATCGTGGGAAATCTATAGTTTTGATGGTCACTCCGCAGTATTATTCCCTGGAGAGATACTGACCTCATCTCGCACGCCAGCTAGGAGGCAATGAAGCAGATGATGACAATCTACGTTGAAATTTACGCTCGCCAACCTATAGGGTCATTTGATGTCCAATTTCCGCGTATAATTTGCTCTACAGGGTCTCGCATCGCATTGAGTTCTTTTATCCAGCTCAAATTACTCGGACGCTGATGTTTTCCAACTCAAGTGCAATAAATCAAACGATGATTTCCAGGAAGCCTTTAGTACTGGGATCCATCCATTCAAGCCGAATAAAAATAAGGCATGTTAAGAATTTTCCAACTTCGTTCGAATGGATGTAGTAGCGTTGAAAAACTCCGTAAATGTTTTATACGTTGACGTTTGCAAAACAACATCGTCACTTTGTGTAGATATGCTATATCCGCTTTCGATTTGAATTAGTCTTTAAAAAGGTTAGTTTTTCCAGTTCTGCAAATTTCCTCTTAAATAGCTACACTTCTTGCAATAAGCTGTCAAGGAAAAATATAGCGATGTCGAACTAGCGCTGATGCGAGACCTTCAAGTGGCTCTCGCAGATCAGCAAAATCTCAGAACAGCCTCTCCTCTCATATCATGCATGTGTAGATAAATGATCTCACGCAGTGGCTATATTCTCGATATATGGGAAAATTACCTGCTTTTATTGCTTGGCCATCATTCCTTGAGGTGAAAAATTGTATACAACACAAACTTGCTGCTTTAATGTTTCAAAGTGAAAACTGTTCCATCATTCAATAAATACCTCATCGACATCACACAAAAGCACGTATTCCGAAAGAGCGTCGTGGCTATTGCTGAAGCTGATGGTGAAAGCTGTCGAACTGAGACTGCCCTATAAGGATTTAAAGTTTCTGCCACGATGAGCATCATCAGTACTAGAAACAGATCTGTCATAAAATTTAAAATAATTTCGATAGCAAGTGGCTGTTGCAGCTAAAAATCCTTCGATGTAAGGAAAATACACTTCTCTCTACGACGCAAAGCCATTTATATGCGTGTATATTTTAGCTGTTTGTTCACTTATGTTCTCTAGTTACTGTGAATTTGTGCCTAGTGAACAATTTTTCCTTATGATTAGAATCGATTAAAAACAGAACCGATACCCCTACAAGTAGAGTTGTGATTAAATGTACGTGATTGTGTGTGCGCACAAATCGTGATCACTTGATTATCCCTGAGCACCATCCGCTTGGGCTTGGAAAGCTACTCGTGGATGTCGACCACCTGATGCATCCACGTATCGTAAGCAACCATTCCTTATAAGGAAAATTATTGTTAGGATTATCCTTCCTGGTAGAAAGCGATTCATTGAATTATTTCTGGATCTCACAAATCACTCATGCACACTGAAACAAGCAGTGTTTACAGTATTTGAAAACTAAATTCTAACTCTACGACGCGCAGCAGTAGTAACAACTGTATGCACAAATCATTAGTGTGTATAATCACGCGTATTCGTGGGGTCGTAGCACGTTTAGACGAGGCAGGCAAAATTGCGGCGGCTTGCGGGGAAATAGAGGCATGCGCAGAAATGGTTGATCTATCCGGTTTTTGGGGTGGTGAATTCAGAAACGAAACCAGTTTCACTCATCGCCTCTAATTTTTGAGGTACACTTACATACCAATACAAAACTTTTTAAATATTTTTTAAGATTGAAAGCCCAATGTTACAGAAAGCTTCTGGTATTAATATGCAATTTGTCTGGGGGCATCAGTAGCTTACTGGCGACGAGATTGGAAGGCTTGGGCTCTGCAACAATCATGTTATCCAATTAGCTTATATGTACCGTACATTTACTTATATTACGATTTTGCAAAAATTCACGTTACCATAAACGTGATTAAAAAAATTTTCCCTAGTTTTATGAGAAAATATATATTTATATCTTGAATTTTCTTCGATTTTGCTGTCGCGCGATGGTCTGGTGAGAGCCACAAAGCCATTCAGGTAATTTTTATTTCTTCGAACCAATTTAACTGGTTTCAATAATTTTTCTTTGAAAGGAGATCAAATATCCCAATCTTCCTTCAGGTGTACATAAGGCCTGTTCCCAACACAGATGATTTTTCTGTCTTTACACTCCCACCAAAGAACGATCTTCTTCCTGTATCAGATGAAGAATGCCTTCACGGAAAGATTCTGTCAAGCCAATTTCATCTGAAGACAATGTCTCTCTTTATTCAGGACCGAGTGACACTGAACGCCCACTGGATCCCGCAAGAAGACATCATTGAGTTGACCCATGATTTATTTCCATCTAAGCAGCAGTGGAACTCCTGACATTTTATTAACTGTGGAACCTGGTCATGGAAGATGTAAAAATCACAAGTTTCAAAACCCGAAACAAGAACTTTACTTTAGTTTTCCACTTGGGAAAACAGGCATTCCTGCTGCACAAATGTCTCTGGCTGTTCACACTCATTGTTTCACACACAATCCTTTGTACTGTTCTTTCATATACTTGTCCGAATGATGTCTGGAAGCTATTTGCTCCTGCACTTCTGGAATAAATACTTCAACAATGTTTCGATCCTTTCGGCTTTTCGATCAGTCCGTCCGAAAAAGTCTTAAGGTAATGTATAGCTCCTTTTGAAGTTGTCTAGTGCGACCAGTACCATGGCGGAGCTTCAGCTGAGGCCTCGAGGACGTTGGGCTCCTCGTGAGTGTGTAAATAGACATCACGTAAAAATGTTAGATTCACTAGCGAAGGGCCTTTCGAGCTGTCGAGTAGGCATGAACAAGGTGCTTCGTCCTCTAAATTCATGTCAATTTAGGTTAACGAAGAACTTCATAAAGGAATGGATAAGTGGCAGTATCTTCTAACACTTGCGTACCCTATTCCCTGCTCTAAGTTCTGCTCAGCTCAAGGAGGGCGTCGTCGTCAGACCTGAGATCCAAGAAGTGCCGATGGATAATGAACTTGAAAAGCCATAAAAGAACTCAAGCATACTATCACAGTCTGCAATGGCTTCCATGTGAACACATGGGCATTGAATTACCAAGAGCGCATCGAAAATTTATTACACTCTTATGAGGAGATGCGAGCCAAATTTCACTCAAAATTCACTTTCTGCACTCCTACCTCAACACATTTCCTCCTAGAATCTGAACCATAGTGAGTGATAAGCTGGGAGAGAGGTTCCATCAAAACGTTTCAAAGATGTATAGCACCTATAAAGACAAGGGGTACCCCAACATGTAGCCACTTCTACCGAATACTCTTGCTTCACTTCCCGAAGGCAAAGTACTCAAAATCGTCTAAAAAACTCACTTTAAACTGCCTACTGTACTATGATTTCCGTGTGTTGTAGTATATGTATATGTAGTTTATTTCCAATTTTTTTCAGTGTTTATGCTGTTTTTTCATTAATGTGTTAATGCATGAGCAACAAATGAACCAAACATATGATATTTTGAATTAATCTGCAGTTTAATACAAGTGGGTTATGAAAGCATAACAACTGCTAGTAATAGAGCAACATTCTTCAGAAATTTGAATTCACTGCATTAAAATTCGTAAAAACACCAACTCGTATTCCGGCCTAAGAGCAATTGTTTTGTAAACTAGAGTTATATATAGAGAGTTTTGAGTGCTTCAGCAGTTTTGCTGATACCACAAAATGAGTATTGAACGCCTATAAAATCAGGCACTGACGAAAACTAAAAGTACATTTAAAGCTTTTTGACAAAATCCACTATAACATTTTATAACTTGACAATGAACCATAAAGGCCATGAAGATCTGGCAATATGAACTGCTTTACCTGAGGCACAAAGAAATTGGAGCAGAGAAGATCCTTCAACTATGTATTTAAGGTTGATTTAAAGAGGAGAGAGAATGCCTGACTGTTGTGCGTGAAGGATTTCCCAGTCACGCCGGCCACCTTTCTTCCTGGTCTCAAAAACTCTACCTTTTCAAACGCGTGCGGAAGAATGCAGGCCATCATGGGTTGAATTTTTGTGATGCAGACGAAGTGGAAAGCAATATTAGAAGCTGGACTTGGCCGGAGCGACATGAGTTTTTGACGCATTTTACAAGCATATTTGAGCGGGACTGCCTCGGTGACGCAATTTTGTATTCTAGTGTAAGGAATGCTTTGAGCGATATTACGAGCATAAACTGTAATATCGCTGACAAAAATTAATAAAAGTATTTGATAAAAATTTGATTTAGCCTAATTCAAGAATGTTAGTACTTCGTGAAAAAGGTCAGAGAGTTTCCCTTTATTCGTAGCTTTAAATTTGAATAAAAATTGTCTTTAGAAGTAGTTTTATGTTTTATTATAAGCGATTAAATTCACAGGAGCTTTAAATGAAATTTATTCGGTGTGGATTTGGCGATTTGGCGAGTTTAGTATTTCTGTTGAGGTCTTGAAAGTCTACAACCACCGAATAAAGCGTTAGTCGCACCATTCTGGTGAACACTTCAACCTACTTGTGAAGGATATAGAAGAAAGGCTCTCGAAAATTGCTTTAAAAACCTATGAAGGTCCTTCCTTACTTGAAATGAAATTTCCTTAAGAGAAATAATCTCAAATATTCCGATATATTTTAATTCAGAATAAAACAAAAGTACTTTACAAAATCCATTTTGTAAGAACTAAAATACACTTTTTGTGTTCGTGATCATCTATCGGGATAAACATATTTTCTGACGAATACCGCACAGCAAATATACATGCACTGTATTTAGCGCAAATTTAAATTAGAACACTATATCCTAAGCCGTTCATTACATACCTGAAATTGCTTAGCATCAAACCCTGCCAGGAAACTGCCGTTCCTTTCACAATAATTATCCTAACACGCGTCCGTCTGCATATGGCCGACTCCATATAGAAAACGGGCATTCCCCTCTAATTACTCGGTCTGAAAACCAAAAATGTACTTTTTGAGCAAGACCAGGGACATAAAAGAGAGCGAGTGATGCAAAGGTTCCCTGCAGTTAAAGAACCGAGCGTTCGTTGTCGCTCAACGGGGAAATTAATCGCTGAAGCTGCCATTTAGATCCTGCGAAATTTGGTGTTTTATGAACTCAATTAAGCCAACTATAAATGAGCACTGCGCATTTATTTAACGAGTTGTGCTTCTAAAAACCATGTATAATATACTTGAGTGTTCTTAGAAACACTGAATATTAGTTACAGAGGATGAAAAATGATGATGCTTGTGATGATAAAGAGGTAGTAAGGAGAAGATGAATTATATATTGTTGGGAATGAGGTTTGGAAAGATTTAGATCGGTGCAGAATGAACATACCTTCGCGAAATATGAAGTAATGTTAAACTATCTACGGAGACGCGAAACACCAAAGGTCTCAAACTCCAATGTTCAGAGGGGAAGTGGTTAAGAACGCTATTGGACGTTTTCCTTTGAGGGTCGAAAGACAGCGCCAGGGAACCACAACACAAAGTCAAGAGTCACTTTGTTTAGAAAATCTGTTATGGCGTTAAGATGGAATGTCGCAAGAAATTGGGAGGAGTTTCGAAACACCGAGGTGGATTCAACCAATGCAAATGTGTCCAAGAAGACTGTGTTGCAGTGAGGGACTTCCCTCATGTAATGATTGGGCTTTGAGAAAAGTAA